>WTSP01016031.1:122552-134601 GCA_025331215.1 Actenoides lindsayi
AGGGTGAAGGCAGAAGCCTAAATGATAAGGGGGTGTAGAGGCAATTTCATGGTCGATGTAGCAGGCTAACTCCTGCTCCATCCACCGCCTCCCACCCCCTCGACAGGGGGCAATAGCAACAAGTTCCAGCCCATAGTGTCAGGCGTGTTGCTACAGTTACCCTCCCAACCTCCCAGTTGCCCCTGCAGAACAGGTTCGATGCCCTGCAAGTGCAACCAATCAGTGAAGATGGGGAGTCATCAGGCTTGGAGGTTTTCCCAAGCTTACGGAAGCCCAAGCCCAAAATTCAGACATCTTCTAACAAAAAAAAACCAAAACAAAAACAAAAACCAAAAAAAAAAAAAAAAAAAAAAAAAAAAAGAAGAGTGGAACGGTGGGCCCAATATGCAGACCTGACCCACTTCTGAGAGAAGTGTGCTGCCTCCCTAGGGCCCAAGTTAAGGACATAGAAAGAAAGCTTCTTGCCATAGTGTGGCACACGGATTATTATCCACTACTAACTTTCCAGATGGGCAGCAACAAACTCAAGAAAACTGAGGCCTGTCAAGAATGACTTCAGAGCCTTGGGTCATCTAGTCAAGGGAGTGTGAGCACAGGTAGTGTTCCCTCTATCCCCCTATTTGCAGGATCCAACCCAGAAAGGCTGAGGAGGACTCAACAGATAAACTCCTGGCTTCGAGACTGGTGCCACCAGAAAGACTTTGGATTTTTTGACCATGGGTCAATCTACATGAGGCCTGGCCTGCTGGTGGCTGATCTTTCTCAAAGGGCAAGAAGGATTCTAGCACAGGAGTTGTCCGGGCTCATTGGCAGAGCTTTAAACTAGTTTTATAGGGGGAAGGGGGAAAAACCAGGATCAAGGGAGACAAGCCTGGGATGTTTGTGGGATGGTGTGCCAGTTCCATTGCTATCCCAGTGGTTGTAGGGTACAATGGAATATGTGGTACCCACGATGGTAACAGATAGTCATCTACTAAGTCTCTGAAGTGTCTGTATACCAACGCAAAAAGCGTGGGAAATAAACAAGAGGAACTAGAAATCTGGGTGCAGTCGCAGGGCTATGATCTCATCGTGATTACAGAGACATGGTGGGATAGCTCGCACAACTGGTAATGAACAGCTGTGTACTTTTTAGGAAAGATAGGGTGACAAGGCAAGGTGGTGGAGTTGCTCTCTATGTGAGTAACCAACTACAGTGCATTAAGCTTAACCCAGGGGGAGGTGATGAAAGAGTTGAAAGCATATGGATAAGAGTTAAGGGACATGCGAACACGGGTGATGCTGTTGTGTGCATCTACTACAGGCTGCCAAACCAGGAAGAAGTTGTCAACGAGGCCTTATACAGGCAGCTGGAAGTAGCCTCAAGATCACTTGCCCTGGTGCTCATGGGTGACTTCAATAACCCTGATATTAGTTGGAAAGATCACACAGCCAGACATAAGCAGTCCAAAAGGTTCCTGCAGTGCATTTATGACAACTTTCTGCTGCAGGTGGTTAAAGAACAAAAAAGGAGAGCTGTGATGCTTGATCTTGTATTAACAAGCAAAGAAGACCTGGTTGCAGATGTTATAGTTCGGGGTAGTCTTGGCTGTAGCAACCACAACATGTTAGAGTAATATCATTAGGGAAAGAAGCTGGGTAATAAGTAAAACTTCTACCTTGGACTTTAAGAGGGCTAACTTCGTCCTCTTCAAAAATCTACTTAGAAGTATCCTGTGGGCTAGAGCTCTAGAAGGCAGGGGGGCCCAAGAGCGCTGGTTAATATTCAAACATTACCTCCTCCAAGCTCAAGATAAATATATTCCCTTAAAAAAAAAAATTCAAGCAGAGGAGGCAGGAGACCTGCATGGATAAACAGGGAGCTCCGAAAAAACTCAAATGGAAGAGTGAGGTTTACAATATGTGGGAAAAAGGTCTGAGTAATTGGGACAATTATAGAAATGCTGCCAGGGTATGTAGAGACTCAACAAGAAAGGCCAAGACTCTGTTGAACTTCTCGCCATTGTAGTGAAAGAAAACAAACTAAGCTTTTTCAAATACATCAATGAGAAAAGGAAGAGTAGGAAAAAAAGTGGGGCCACTGTTAAATGTGGTGGGAGATATGGTAACAGGATGCAGAGATATCAGAACTGCTGAATGTCTTCTTTGCCTCAGTCTTTACTCCCAAAACCAGCCCTCAGGAACCCCAGTCACTGGAAGTAAGACAGCAGAACTGGAGAGAGGAAGACACTCCACTAGTCAGTCAGGTCTGGGTTAGAGGTCACTTGGATAAACTGAAAACACAAATCCATGGGGCCTGATGGGATGCATCCATGTGTTCTGAGAGCTAGCTGATACTGTTGCTGAGCTGCTCTCCATAATTTTTGAAAAATCATGGAGAACAGGAGAGGTGCCTGATGACTGGAAGAAAGCCAATGTCACTCCAGTCTTCTAAAAGGGCCAGAAGGAAGACCCAGGCAACTACAGACAGGTCAGTCTCACCTCCACCCCAGGAAAGGTGATGAAGCAGTTCATTCCGGAGGCCACCTCTAACCACATGGAAGAAAAGGTTATCAGGAGTATCCAACATGGATTTACCAAAGGAAAGTCTTGCTTGACTAATCTGATATCCCTCTATGGAGCCATGGCCAAATGAGTAGGTGAAGGGAGAGCAGTGGATGTCATTTACCTTGACTTCATTAAGGCTTTTGATACTGTCTCTGATAACATCCTCCTAGAAAAACTCCAGAAATGTGGCATAGACAATTGGTCTGTGAGGTGGATTGGAAATTGGCTCAACAACAGAGTTCAGAGGGTTGTGATCAGCAGCACAGAGTCAAGCTGGAGGCCTGTGGCCAGTGGTATTCCCCAGGGATCAGTACTGGGTCCAGTTGTGTTCAACATCTTCATCAATGATCTGGATGAGGGGATAGAGCGTACCCTTGGCAAGTTTGCTGAGGATATGAAACTGGGAGTGGTGGGAGATGCACCAAAAGGCTGTGCTGCTATCCAGTGAGATCTGGACAGGCTAGAGAGCTGGGTGAAGATGAACCTCATGAGGTTCAATAAGGACAAGTGTAGAGTCCTGCATATGGGGAGGAGTAACACCAGACACTGGTACAGGTTAGGGATTGCCCTGATGGAAAGCAGCACCATGGAGAAAGACCTTGGACTCCTAGTGCATAACAAGCTATCCATGGGACACCAATGTGCCCTTGTGGCCAGAAAAGTCAATGGCATCCTGAGGTGCATTAAGTAAACTGTGTCCAGCAGATGTAGGGCCGTCCTCCTCCCCCTCTACTCTGCCCTTGTGAGACCACACCTGGAATACTGTGTTCAGCTTTGGGCTCCCCAATTTAAGAGAGGCAGGGATCTACTGGAAGGACTCCAATGGAGAGCTACAAGGATGATTAAGGGACTTGAGCATCTCCCCTACGACAAAAGACCATGTGAGACCTCATCTTTTCTTGGGTGACAAATGAGGAAGGAAATGTGATGAATACAGTTTTTTTATAACCTCACAATTTCCTTCTTCTCTATTTTTTTTTCAGAAAAGAGATTAAATAACCGATTTTTTTTATTATTATTATTATTTTTATTTTTTTTCTTTTCCGTTTTAACAAAATTCACCTTACGTCACTACTGGAAACAAGGACTTGCTTTCTGGATTGGAGCCAATATGGCTTTTTTGCCAAAACTTGTATTTTAGGCTTTGATTGAACTTCATAGCTCTTTGAGGATTAAAAGCCTGGGAAAGCTTAGATCAGTAAACAGCAGTGAGAAGTTAAAACTACTGTTCGGTTAAAAATTCATACAATTGATCAGTGTTTGCTGTTTGAAATCCCCACATAGTTCTATAATCAAACTGAAGTTTCTTTATATAGACACCTGCAGGAATTATACCATCCAAGATCTGATCCTCAGTGAAAAAAGTATAATAAGCTTATTTCTGAGTGTTGCCCAAGCCCCAGCAATTGATATCCATGGTGCTTCCAAGTCAAGACTATAATTTCAGCTATTGTGCAAGACACTACAAAATCTTCACCTTTACCTGGTGCTGAGCTACATTCATACTACCAGATTTATTTGAAAAGTGGAAGATAATTTTGCATGTAATCCTGGTGCTCAGGCAATTTTTTTTACAACACAGTTCTACCTGCAGTAAATGCAATATTAAGGATAAAATAGACAGCCTAGAATTTGAAGATTTTTCTTAGCTTATCTTTTTTGACAGCAGTCAATTGAAAAGTCAGCCATATCTCACCTCTAGGAACCTCCATCCATGATGTAGATCTAAGTGAGATTTCTCTGATTTACTAAGCAATGATGAGCAGATTAGGATCTTATGCAAATGGCACTAATCACTGCAGTAGTGATGCAGTAAGGAAGTAATGTGAGCTATGTAATGACTGTTTGCAACTGGTAAGCCTCCAGCTTCTAAAAGCTTCTGGCTAATTCCTGAAGTCAACTTAATTATTAATTAAAAACATAAAAATAAAAATTCAACCTCGGGATATGATCTGACCTTTAAAATCAGAATGAAACTAAGAATTATTCATTATACATTATAATTTCTTTATTTAGAAGGAATATTTCTTGTGATACTAGTCTGTTTTTCATTTCTCTTAACCATGATTTCTGATAATATTCTACAATATTCTTGCGTTACAGACATTTAGTAAGAAAACACTTTTTGACTTATACTGCAGAAGAATATTTCTGATCGTGTAGTTTGCAACTGTCTTCAGTTAGCCTATCTGTAAGATTAATCTAGGGTGGAAAAAAAATCTCAAGAAACCTGGTGAGTTATAATTTCTCAATCAGTTGGCTTACAAATTCTGTGGGTTTGACTTGTATCTGTTGTGTCCATTTTATTCATGATGAAATTCAGGAGGAACAAGGAAGATGCTTGCATGCACACAGGGACAGTGAGTCTGTTTAGCATCACTGGCACACAGCAATGAAATGTGACTAACTTTCCTGGACAAAAAGCACCATCTCTCTCTCTCTTTCTCTCTCTTTCAGGGAAAAAGTGTATGTGGATATCTGGCCAAACCCAATAATTTCGTCATTTTCATTTCCTCTGTAGTTTCTTACGAAGTATTTGAAACTGCCTATCATTACAAACCTACCTTAGAGCCTCCTACTGGTAGTCTATTTATCAGAGACCAGTACAATATAAAACACAGGTACCCAGGTTACTTACCTTTTTCTCAAAATTTCACAGAATTGTATTAGTCATGATGAGACCTTTTCCTACGGGAAATTCTTGCAAAAAACAGGGAAGAAAAGCACAGGAGTACAAAGAGAAGGCAAGAAGGAAAACATAAAGTAACAGTGAGATGTCAGGAAGCAAATCACTTTTCAGCTTGGTTCAGAGCAGTGAAGTGCACATGGAAATCTCTAGTGAATAAGAAATAACGTTTTCAGATCCTCGCTCCAAAAACATTACAATAGTAAGAGAAACAATTAGGTTAACATAACCCATGACCTGTTTATTAAGTAAGTCATAGAACAACAGATTTTTCATCAACAAAGGGTTGAAACAAGGTTTTCAACTTATGTTAGAGGCTTTGTCTTAACTAGGAGACTGTCACCTAGTATTTTTCTTTTGGAGGTGTTACACAGTTTATATAAATATATAAATATAAATATAATAATAATATAAATTCCTGTATTCTAAGGCAGAAATACCATTTGTCATCAATTCTTATTCAATTATATATTTTCTCTGGAACTATTACACACAATTTGAGTCCCTTATGCTCATATCTTTCACGTGTTTCTGGAATATAACATTTTTAATACTAGAGGCTGATTGTCAGCTATACTGTTGGATATATCTCAGGCTACAACATTTCATCAACACTTTCAGTCTTTGTGCATTACACTGTAGAAAATTATGGTTACTCCACACAAAGCTACTTCCATGTTGTAAGACACCCATGTACAAGTTTCTTGTTAAACTAAGTAGAGTGATTTTTAAGTTTCTTGTTAATCTTTAATTAATAACTATATTAGTTATTTGAAATATTTGATATTATATTAAACCATTTAATTTTGCTTTTTAAATGTAATTTTTTAAGTAGTGCCACAAACTATATACAGTCTAATATTCATCATGGGCTGTAAGTTTACCTGTCCTCTGTCTTCCTCAGTGCCTATCCTTCCTTTGTCTAAGTTGGTTGCTTTGGATTTTTTTCAGAAGAACCTAAATCTAAACCTAAACCTAAACCTAAATGTTTGCTTGAAAATGACTCCTAGTAGGCCATTATCTTTTAGATCTGCCAGTAAGCAATCTTTTAATACACTTAAGAATTATTTTTTTTATTGATATAATAGAGTGCAAATTTTAAAATCAAAACCACAGGAGGAATCACGTACGGGGTAGTACTACCTGCCACTGTCAATGGTTAGAATAAATTTTATTTTTCTATTATGAATAAGTATGTTTTATTTAAAATAAAAATTGCAGTAATTCAGTTTGAGTTTATACACATAAAGAGGACCATTTTAAACACTAACCTCAGCAGTACTGAAAGCAAAAAGGCCTTGACTTCTTCTTTTTTTTTTTTTTGTAAAAGAGCTAATGCTTTCTCTGAGTCTGTTAGCTGTGATACAAACATTAAAAAGTTCTGTCATTAAATCACACATAAGAGAGAAACAGTATGTCTGTTACATGTTGCTGAAATATATTCCAACTAACCATGTGTTTCTTTTAACAGCCTGTGGCCAGGCCAACAAGGACAATATTTTTAACTAACAGACCCCATGTTTTGTTCAGATCTTAAAATAATAATGGAGTTAATAAAATGCTGAAGTTTTAGATTAACATAGTCTTCCCTGAAAAACAAATTCAAATCTTAGGAGTTTATGTTTCACTGTTTGGAAGAAAAAATGTACTAAATTTCTCTAAATTGGTTGTTTTGTTTCTCTGTATAGCTATCTCATCTCTTACAACTAGGTTTTAATGATTTGATTTTTATCAGTAAAGTAGTTATCATCACTGAATTTTTTATAACACAGAAACACCAGCAAACAGCCCACAGTGACCAGGATAACTGCTGTCTTTGAGCATAAAAAATTGAGTAATATGTGTGAGAAATGAATCTTTTGCCTACTCTAGACAAAAAAAAAAAAAAAATAAAAAAAAAAATAAAAAAAATCATCAAAAAATAAAAAGAGGACTGGATGGATATAGATAGGAATGTCCCTGCACAGGTTGTGAAACCATTTCAGTTTATTCTGTATACACGGATATGATCTGTGATTAGATTAATGTTAGCACTGGGATTGTTCTGAATGCTACTTACATGAATGGTATGTAAGTAAAGAGTATAGAAACATCTCTGTGTTGTGGTTATTTAGTAGATTATCCTGCAGCAGACCGAGGCAATTTCTTTCACAAAAGCCTTCAAATGTAGATAAGATGAAAAATATTAACATAAAATCTACATATTAATACAGTATTAAATGAAACTGAGGGATTCTTAGTAAACCTTCTATGATTTGGGGTTTTTTTTCTTTTCATTATCTTTCATTTCTGGAGCTCCAGCTAATGAAAGGCTGTTCCCTGACTCAAAGCCCTGTATACTCCATGGAAAAACTGGCAGCAAGGAGCTTTTGGCAGAATCCTAAATTATTTTCTTCTTCCCTGGAAGAAAGCAGTTCTGAGCTCATCCCGACCCTCTGATAAATAACCCAAATTGCTTGTCATTCAAAAAGGGAGGAAAAAAAGCAGAAGTGAAATACATAAGGACTGTTTTCAATGTATTTCAAACTCTTTACAGAAAACGAAAATCCCAAAGTGCCCCATGCTTTTTTTTCCTTTCCACAATGGTCCAATAGGATGTTATGTTTATGTCTAGGGGCTAGGAATGCAAATGTTTTCCACCAGATATTTTCCTGTAGAAATCTTTATGTGGCAAAGAGTTGGAGCAATGGCAGCAGATAATGCTATATTATACCATTTAGATTTTATCTAGGTACCATTTCCACACACTTTAGATACACTTCCTTGAAAAGAGGCTCTTGCCTTCAGGAACAAAGACATGACTGTTATTCTCAAATATTTCTCAAGACTCAGGAAGTGGTAAAGGCACAAAGAAAACTTGTTTTCATCTTTTGTGTGCAACCTCATGATCTGGAGTCATAAGTCTACATATTTTAATATGAATAGCAGTAAATTTCCTTATTATTATCCTTCTTCCCCTCTATCAGTGCTCATCTTTCTAACACACTTCTCCTGCATCTTCCTGGCTTACTGAATACAGACTCAGACATCTAAATGATACCAGGATAATTCAGTTATGGTATACTGAAACTTGGCTTGTACTCAGGTTTCTTATGATTAAACAAACAAAATTATTACTAAGACAGTACAAAGAAAGGAATGTGAAAATGTCAATATATTTATCAAACAAAGTTTACAAATTAGCCCAAGAGCAAAACCTTTCATAATAAAATTTCAGTACTTCCAAACTTAACAGCACGAAGCAAAGATGTGTGTTGCACTAATCACTAGCCACAGCAGCAGGAGATATCACTATGAAGCCCACTCTACCTACAAAAACACATGTGGCTTCCACACTTTGAATTGTATATATTATCTTCATTTCTATATGCAGAATGGGTCCAAGGTTAGTTGCCTGTTACATTAACAAAGGCAAAGTTGAGTATATATTATCTGGTGTGGCAGGGAAAGAATTTTTTAACAAAGCAGAAAAAATACTGCTCATGTGTGTTTTAATTCCTATTTCTAAAGAGGAAAAAAGAATAAAAAATGTATATGCTCCACCACCATAAATAAAATAATTGGAAAGAACTGTTACAGAAGCTGATTTAAGGTTTTCAGAGAAAAAAGATGGAAATAACCTAATACAAAGTAAAATCATATTGTCTACTGACTTGCAAAATGCATCTGTGGTCCCCAAAGTTTGTAGATATTTTCTATACATACTGGGGAAATTATAAGATATATAGGTTTCACCATTTTCCAGAATCTATTAACAACAGACTAAAAGAAAAAAATCCCCATAGGAGGGACTCAGAAAAAAAATAATTAAAAAGCAGAAGAGAGAGAACCTTATAGCTATTAAATGGTAAATTGGCTAACACTTTCAAATACCTTAATAATATTCTTTTTTAGTAGTTGACTTAAAGATTAATCAGCTTTCCAATTCCCTGTGCGTCATACACTGTGCAAAAATGAAAGCAAAGAAGCCATGAATGCCTCCCACTCCTTTCTAAGTATAAACTATGGTATATGAGTTATGTATGTGCATGAGAAAATGTTTCACAAAACAAAAGGTAATTGGCTGACGCTCATAAATCTGAAAAATAATGTGAGAAGTAGGTTGACGAAAAGGAGGGAAGCTCCACTTCAGTTACTTTCCACTAGACCAGGTTGCTCAAAGAGACATCCAACCTGGCCTTGAACACTCACAGGGAAGGGGCATCCACAGTTTTTCTGGGCAACATCTTCCGGTGTCTCAGCAACCCTCACAATAAAGAATTTCTTCCTTATATCTAATCTAAATCTACCTTCTTTCAGTTTAAATCCATTACCATTCATCCTATCACTACATGACTTTGTGCAGATTCCCTCTTCAGCTTTCTTGTAGGTCCTCTTTAGGTAATGGAAGGCTGCCAAAAGGTGTCCTCAGAGCCTCCTCTTTTCCAGGCTGAACAACCACAATTCCCTCAGCCTGTCCATGTACTGAAGGTTCTTCAACCATCTGATCATCTTTGTGGCCCTCCTCTGGAGTTGCTCCAACAGGTCTATGTCTTTCTTATGCTGGGACCCCCGGAGCGGAATACAGTACTCCAGGTGGGGTGTCATGGGAGCAGAGTAGAGGGGGAGAATCACCTCCATCAGCTTGCTGGTCATGCTTCTTTTGATGAAGCCCGGGATTTGATTGGCTTTCTGGGTATATTGCTGGGTCATGTTGATCTTCTTGTTAACTAACACCCTCAAGTCCTTCTCCACAGGACTGCTCTCAGTTCATTCTTTGCACAGCCTGTATTTTTGGTTGGGATTGCCCCAACTCACGTACAGGACCTTGCACTTCTCTTTGTTGAACTTCATGAGATTTGCAGATGCCCATTACCCAAGCCTGACAAGGTGTCTCTGAGCATTTGCCAGTGAACACTAAGGTAAAAAAGTCATTGAGTGTGTCAGCTTTCTCCATTACCTGGGTAACCACATCTCCCATTTCCTTCCAGTGAGGGCTCATATTTTCTCCAGTCTTCCTTTTATCACCAATATATCTATAGAAGATTTTCTTGTTGTGATTGACATTCCTGGTCAGATTGAATTCTATCAGGGTTTTGGCTTTCCTAACCTGATTCCTGGCTGCTCAAACAATTTCTCTATATTCCTTCCAGGCTACCTGTCCTTGCTTCCATCCTCTGTAGACTTCCTTTTTGTGTTTGAGTTTGTTCAGGAGCTCATGATTTATCCATGCCAGCCTCCTGGCATTTTTGCCTGACTTCTTCTTTGTTGGAATGCATTGCTCTTGAGCTTGAAGGAGGTGATCCTTGAATATTAACCAGCTTTCTTGGGCCATTTTTCCCTCCAGGGCTTTATCCCATGGTACTCTTCAAAGCACATCCCTGAACAGGGCAAAGTATTCTCACCTGAAGTCCCATCAGAGATAATCTAGGCCAGTAAGCATTAACTAATATGTTCAGAAATGTTGCAGTATTTTCTTATATTCTTAAAGTTTTAAATAGTGCACATAAAAATTATGTAATTTTCTATTTCCCAGTCTACTATGATTTTTAGCAGGAGGGAACAACTGGAGCAGGGCAGATCCAAACAGTCAAGGTTCTCAGCCATAGGTTCTGCATATGAGGATGAGAGATTTTTCTTGAGTATCTGTACTATCTCCAGAGTTTAAAGCTCAGTGCTATTGCAACCGTCTTCATTCAGTTGGCAATACAGGTCTCGAGACTGAGATCCAACTGCTGAAATTAGAGGTTCAAGTAATTTGCATTAACAAATGTATAAATAAAGATAACACTGTTATAACTCCTTCTAATTCAATTTTTTTTTTTTTTTTTTTTTTTTTCTGGAGCACATAATTTGGGATTCTCCTTACTTAAATGAACAGACATTTAAATAAAATCTATATATACCTTTTCATGAACTTCCAGAGACTCTAGGTCTAAAAATACTTTGAACATAGTGACTTTGGTATACATCCAAAATATTTGTTAAGTTTTTAATCTGCTTTAAAGCTATTTGGCTTTTGCTTGCTTGTTCCTTTCCAATATTCAAGATTTCAGGGATGCTTGTTGCTTTGTTTCTGAATGCTTCCTTATTAGTAATTTTGAATGTGTGACCCTAAAAGAAGTGCTAGAGCAAAATGAAAATATGCATTTTGTAGGATTTTTCAAACTGAAATTTTAAATGTTTCAATTTCTTAAAAATATCATACAAATTTTGCTGAACACTCATTCAGAACAAATAAAAAATAGTTCTTTCATTTCTGAATCAGTGGAAAATGTAAATTAAGATTAGAAACTTTTTGATTATAGGTGGTTGTTAGTGTGCCAGAAAATTTCACCAGAAGTTATATTTTGTTGTAAAAAAACATGAATTCTTTAAAAGGCCCTTTTATTTTTGAAAAGGAAGAACTATCCACCTCTAAAACTAAATGTCTCACAGTACATCTTAATGGCATATGAATTCTGATTAAGAAAGATTACAAGGTATCTTTACATGTGACACTGTAAAACAACAAAGAGGTGGCTGAGATACGTTGCAGAATATTCTGTCATTTCTTCAAAGTGGATTTTCACCTGTATTTTGCCATGAGCATTATAGCAACCTAAGTTTTCTGAAGCCTTCTAAAATCTGAGTTTCTATGGAAAGTGTGAATTATTCTTTCTTCTGTGCATCGCAGTATCTATCATTTAGGATGAGAGGTAATGGTAGCAAGGTGAAACACAGGAAGTTCCACCTCAATGTGAGGAATAAAATTCTTCACTGTGAGAGTGACAGAGCCCTGGAACAGGCTGCCCAGAGAGCTTGTGGAGTCTCCTTCTCTAGAGATTTTCAAGACCC
>WTSP01016031.1:142842-154329 GCA_025331215.1 Actenoides lindsayi
GACTGGCCCCTTCTACTTGACACCCACCCTTCAGATATTTGTAAACATTAATAAGATCCCCTTTCAGTCTTCTCTTTCCCAGGCTAAACAGCCCCAGGTCTCTCAGCCTTTCCTCATAAGAGAGATGTTCCAGTCCATTAATCATCATTTGTAGCTCTCCGCTGGACTCTCTCTAGTATTTCCCTGTCCCTCTTGAACTGGGGAGCCCAGAACTGAACGTAATACTTCAAATGTGGTCTCGCTGGTGTAGAGTGGGAGGAGACCTCCCCTTGACCTGCTGGACACACTCTTCTTTATGCACCCCAGGATACCATTGGCCTTCCTGGCCACAAGGGCACATTGCTGTTCATGGATAACTTACTGTCCACCAGGACGCCAAGCTCCCTCTCCATGGGGCTGTTTTCTAGCAGGTCTACCCCTAACCTGTACCTGTACGTGGTCATGTTCCTCTCCAGGTGTAGGACTCTATACTTATCCTTGTTGAAATTCATTAGGTTTGCCTTCACCCAGCTCTCCAGTCTGTCCAGATCTCACTGGATGGCAGCACACCCTTCTGGTGTATCAGCCACTCCTCCCAGCTTTGTATCATCAGCAAACTTGCTGAGGTACACTCTGTCCCTTCATCCAGGTCATTGATGAATATGTGCATTTATCATCATGTTTCAACACATTTCTTTACAAGAGGAAAAGAAACATCTTCCTTCCTTAGGAAATAGTTTTAATTTCAACAAAAGAGGAAGTAAAAATTTTATGATACATAAATCAAAATAAAAATCCCACATTAAAAATGAAACTGAACCTATTTTGCAACTAAGCAATTAGAAAATCAGCAAAATCAATTAATTTCTCCAACTGAAAAAAAAAAAAATCTATAATTATATATGTACAGCATATTTATATATGTACACTATAATAATACATCACTGTAATGGCTCTTGACATGTGTCTCATCCACTGGCACATTCTAACTAAAAGCTGGCACAATAGACAGGTTTACTAGACTGGGAGATTCTGGAGAAGAGAAGGCTCCAAGGACGCTTTATACCAGTACCTGAAGGGAACCTACAGAAAAGCTGGAGAGGGACTTTTTATAAGGGCATGTGGTGATAGGATGAGGGGCAATGCTTTTAAACTAGATCAGGGTAATTTATATTAGACGTTAGGAAGAAGGTCTTTACTATAAGGGTGGTGAGATAATGGAACAGGTTGCCTAGAGAAGTTGTGGAGGCCTCATCCCTGAAAGTGTTTAAGACCAGGCTGGATGACGTTTTGAGCAATCTGTCTAGTGGGAGGTGTCCCTGTCCATGGCACAGGGGTTGGAACTAGATGATGTTTATGTTCCCTTCCAAGTCAAGCCATTCTATCATTCTGTGATTGAAATGAAAGAAGGGAGCAATAATCCAACTCACAGATATTCTCACTTAGCAATCATTAAAAAAGGTCAATGTTTAACCAAATGGTTAACTATAAAAACAAATGTATTTTTATAATTCTTAAGCCAGTGTAGAAGAGGACTGATGAATTATTTTACAATCTTTTAGATATTGTATGTAAGTCAGTGTGATTTCCATGCTAGTTTACCTTTGAGGTAAACTGAGTAAAGCTAATTTACCCATGGCAAGATCTCAACTGTTTGATTTACATTTTAAGTAAAAACTAAGGCAATTCTGCCTCCCATCCCAGCTCTGTATTCAAAGACTACTGAAAATAATGCAAGTTAAAGGGCTTTTCAGAGAGATCCCATCCAGGTACAAAACCAGATACAGATACGGTAGGCGTTGAGCTGTGAGGTGATGAAGAACTGTGAAAAGAAAATATTAATTGTTGAAATGGGAATGAAAAAGCATACAACTTTTGGAGATACTGAAACTAAAAGGGTCTTTGCACAGAAGTTCATCAAAATGGCTTATTCTTCAAAGTATAAGGCTCATTATAACAGAAAGTTATACAGAGGCACAATGGGGACCTCCTCCTGAATCCATGTGCCAAAAACCAAGCTCCACTGAATTTGCAGACAGTAATGGGTTTAACTTTAGTCCAGTAATGAGTTTAATCTTGAGGGCTTACTGATACTCAATTAGCAACTGATTCCAAACATAACTCCATGGTGTCATTTTAGCTAAAATACATAGGAAGCCCCATGCAGCTGCGCAGTCAAAATGGTATTTCCACTGTCAAATAAATTTACGTGGAAAATGAAGTGACCTCATTGGAAGGAATCTACATCAAAAGCTAGACTAAAGTTATTCCTCACCTTCCCATCTGTGGACAATGCAGTTTTGTACAAATAAAGATTAAAATGACTCATGAAGCTTTCCTTCCTTGCTCCTCCCTCCAGTACAAAGTGCTATTAGCTTGTTCATAAAGATTCACTGATTCAGTATCATATAAGCACTTTTCATAGAAAGTGTGTGAATGCCAAATATCCAGACTGTATTAAGTAATTAAAGTTTTTACTGTGTGTTTCTTCTGAAAGTCAGTGTTTCCTTTGTATTGCAAAGTAGCTGCTCAAAGGAAGACACTAGCAACAGTAACAGCTAACACACATGGTGTTCAAAATTGTACAGGAATGAAAATCCGAAGGAGCTGTTGAGAATTTGCTAGTATGTTCTTTTTGAAAGTATTAAATTTTTGTGGTCTTGATTACTGAACATAGCATTTCATCTCATCAGGCAGTGAATTTCTTAGCATATACTCTCAAATCAAAAGCATTGGCTCCCACTTACTAAAACAGTGTATTATCAGGACTCAGAAAAAAAACAGATAAATCCCTTGCATGCCCTAAAGCCACACCGTGTTTCTGCTTTCTGAAAGCTTTCTGTATGTCGTATAATGCTTTTAAAATCATCCAATCATTCCATGGCTGTATTAATAAAGAATTCATACATATAAAAATAGACAAATATATAAGTTAGCTTCCACATTCTCCTAACAGAGACAGAGAAGGAACTGCAGGATTTTTAACTGAGAGTGTTTACGCTTTTCAGGTTCAGTAAGTGGAATGACAGAAACATCTGGAAGCTGTTATGCTTATTATCATATCCATCTTTATAAAACAAGGCATTTTCTTTCGTTTTCTGCCAAAAGCACAGGAGGCATGGCTTCTGAGTTGCTCTTGATGGACTCTTTTGAATTTCTTTATACACTGCCCAGAAACTCTGCCAGACTCTAGTAGGGTTTCCATGTGTATGGTGGAGAGCATCTGGGAAGCTCTAGGAAGTGTAACAACTGGATCTGACCATTCAGCATGTTGTATATTGTGGTAACACAAACAATACAAATATATCTCCATCTCCACAGAACTTTCTTTTGATTTCAGTTAGATATACAACAAGAAAACTACCTTTCTGGTATCTTAAGATAATTTTTTTTACATTGAACATATGCAATGTATATGTACATTAGGCATCTTGTAGAACAAGGTACTACACAAAGAATGTAATGGTTTCAGACACACCGGTTCATTTTATTTGTGTCCTGGAACATGAAAACCTGTATTTTAGTTACCAGAAGTATCCTGCATAATGTATTAAGTAGACTACTCAAAGATACTAGCAAGTTTTCCTATACAATGAGTTTCCAAACTCCAGCTCTCCACTTGTTCTAGATACTCCCATTCATATTTAAATTGCAATCAGTGACTGCACAGTTTTAAAAAGTTCAGAGCATCAGAGAATCACTTAGGTTGGATCATCAAGTCCAACTGTCCAGTTTATTTATCACGTGCAGAATCTGGGGTAAGATATCTTACTCTTGTGCAGTCGTAGGTCTCTCAGGAAAGTTTGCTAGACTGTAGGTTAAAGTTTCCTTTTGTCTTTTTTTTTTTTTTTTTTTTTTTTAATTTTGTTTCCTAAATTCACCTTGTTTGTATTCGCACAATACGTTTCCAACTGCCTTTGCCATCTATAGGGCGTTTGCCATGATCCTCCACAACATTCTTCTCTCCAAATTGGAGAGATATGAATTTGATGTGTATACAGTTTGGTGGATGAGGAACTGGTTGGATGGTAATATCCAGAGGATAGCGATCAATGGTTTGATGTACAGATGAGATTGCTGACAATGAGGTGGCCCTCAGGGGTCCGTACTTGGACCAGTGCTGTTTAGTATCTTCATCAGTGATATAGACAGTGGGATCAAGAGCACCCTCAGCAAGTTTGCAGTTGACACCAAGCTGAATGGTACAATTGATACACCTGAGGGACAGGATGCCATCCAGAAGGACCTTGACAAGCTTGAGGGGTGGGCATGTATAAATCTCATGAGGAACAACAAGGCCAAGGGCAAGGTCCTGCACCTGGGTTGAGGCAAACCTCAGTATCAATACAGGCTTGAGGATGAAACGACTAAGAGCAGCCCTGTGGAGAAAGACTTGGGGTATTTGTGGATGGAAAGCTGGACATGAGCCATCAGTGTTTGCTCGCAGCCCAGAAGGCCAACCATATCCTGTGCTGCATCAAAAGAAGAGCGGTCAAGGGAGGTAATTCTGCCCTCTACTCTCGTGAGACCCCAGCAGGAGTATGTGTCCAGATGCGTCTATGAAGAAAGGCTGAGAGAGTTGGGGTTGTTCAGCCTGGAGAAGAGAAGGCTCCAGCAAGACCTTATTGAGGCCTTTTCTGTACTTATAGGGTCCTACAGGAAAGATGGGGAAGAACTTTTTATCAGGGCCTATTGCAATAGGACAAAAGGTAATAGTTTTAAAACAAAAGAGAGCATATTTAGACTATATATAAGGAAGAAATTTTTTACAATGAGGATGGCGAAACACAGGAATAGGTTGTCCAGAGAGGTACCTTCAAGGTCAGTTTGGACGGGTCTCTGAGCAACCTCATCTAGTTGAAGATGTCCCTGTTCACTGCAGGGGTTTGGACTAGGTGGACTTTAAAGCTCCCTTCCATTCTATGGTTCTGTATAATTGTATAGACTTTTACGGTGGGATTTGCTCCTGAATTTAGATATCAGCAGCATAGACATTTACATGTAAACAGGTCAAGCTGCATACTCATTAGTCAATGGATAGACATTCCTTGGGCAGAGTTCTGAAACCCTATTTTAGAATTGAAAATATGATGAGACGGCTTGCAAGTTCAAACCATTTTCTTCCTAGAGGGCACAAAGATGGTAAATTCAGATATATAAATTTCATCAAAGGAATCTTAGGATAAAATTTTGATTAGTATATATGGTATTCAAGATTGTTAAAAGGAATTTATAATGCTAAGTGGTCTGGAAACCTTTGAAATTTTCATCTGCAGACACTGAAACTGCACCAACTTATGAGTGGTCCACAGGCTTAAGTCAACACAAACCTCAGTGATATCTTTAAAGTCCAAGTATTTTATTTAAGATACCTGGTTTGGTTATTCTGAGTTAATTTATCAGGCAATTGGGAACCTAATTGTTGTGAAAGTGGTGGATATTGTGTGTTCGTTGTGCATTCTAAGTCATGGTATCATCCAGCTTCCTGACTCTCTTTTGAATATTGGAAATCCTCATTTAGCTTCAGTGCAAGCTGCTGAGTAATGGAACATTCAATGCATGCACAAAGGGCAGCTGTACATACCATTACTGTTAATGAAATTCACAGAAGTGTTCCTTTTTATCAACATATTTGTAGAGTTTGCTTCAAAAGAAATATCTTCAGCTTATATTACATCATATTGGTGGATGAAGTTAGCAAGGGCAAGATACTATCATGTAGTTTATTAGAGGCAATCAAGTGTACAAGCAGAAGGGACATCCTGATGAGAAGTCAGAAGTCTTGAGAAATGACTATCATTGTGCATGAAACCAAGGTCATGCCTAGAGAGAGGCTCGGATTAATGATCTGTCACTTTCTGTAAACACACATTTTAAATATTATGAACCATCCTCAACTGCATGACAATTACTTTAAATGTTTGTTGTTATTATAACTATAAATATCAATGAGTTGGTTAAAAAAACCTGCTTGTGAAATGTGGACTTTTTTACTTGAAGCATATTAAACTGTTAAATCGTTAACTATTACTTATCCTCAGAAAACATATACCAGTAGCTAGTAGGAACAGATTCACAGGAACTATTGCAAGCATATTTCTTGATGACTGATTTGTTCATTAAGTCATCAAACCCCAAAGATGTGGTATTCACACTTCAGTTCTCAGCAACAGTCAAGGATGTCAAAGGGAATTTGTTCACTGGCTTCAGGGAGTGGCCAACTGAGCTTCCTGCCCTTCTTGAGATGTGCAAGACCTTCTGGGTAAAAACTCTCTGAATTCTCTAGTTGTAGCATTGACACACAACAATTCAGTGGAGTTTCTAAACAAGATTTCACTTATGTGTGAATGCTGGATAACAAAACTATCTCCAAAGTTTTAATCAGACAGTGTAATTTGTTTTGGCATCTCTGTGAAAATTTACTCAATCTCCAGGAGGTTGTTTCTTCTTCTGCCAATGCAGGATAATAAAAAGTAACTTTCTGCTATGGGTTATTGATGGCATAAGGGGCTGGTTTTGGTTACAGAAGGGATTTTCTGAAATCATAAACAACATAGAAGCCTACTCATTAACATGGAAAAAGAAGTGACTTTATCTGAGTTCCCCTAAGAATCATATTTTTACATGGTTATTGTTCCAGGCTTGGAAATAAAGAGAATTTTGCTGTTTAGGAAGAGTTAAGAAGAAATTCAGAATAAATTCCAAGAAGAAAACAATTAATAATTCAACACTCTTTCTGTTTAGAAGCCCCAGTGCCTTGGACATTTATAGTTATGACATTAGTTTTCTCAAAGGGACAAGTAAATAATACAGTCTACCATTTATCCAGTCTTTTCCATGCTTCTTTTCATTGCTCATTTACCCAAATGTTCTTGTTTAGCAGGCCTACTCCCTATGTCAACCTATGTTGCAGAAGGTTAAGCTCAATATGACAAGGTTTCTTAAACCCTCTCCATTCTATCAGCTGTAACATTGCTGTTCCCACAGTGTTTAAAGACAGTGTCATCGTGTAATCCCAGCTGACTGTGCTGGTTTTGAGCTACAACAGAACTAATGCTGTTCAGTAATTTTATTTTCATCTAACTCTTTTCTAAGCAACAGCATGTTCTGAAGTTAACAGCAGTGTCTGCTTCTAGAAATGATAATGCTTGACATCTAGAATTACTACCAAGGATCGATATATACTTGCTTATACTTGTTCCTATGGAGACCAAAGTGACTGCTAAATCTTGTGTACCATGTTTGGGATAGAGAAAGTAAAAGGCCACAGCTGCAGGGACGAACAGACAGGACAGGTGACCCTAAACTGACCAATGAGGTATTCCACCCCATATACATCATATTCAGAATAAAGCTGAGGTATCACAAGGGTCAAGTTTTCTTCTTCAGTGGCTCGTGACTGAGACTCTGTCCATTCTGCCTTCAGTCCTGATTTGTGTGTTCCTAAACCCAGTTCCTGAATCCAGATCCTGATCTGCCACTGAGTCCAGTCTGGGACTACCCCAGTGCCTGCCTTGCAGCATCAGTGATGACAATGACGCAATTACCATGAGGACAATTGAATTCAAAATATTTTTTTTAATATATTTGTATATATTTCATTTTATTGTTGTTATTTGCATTAAAGCTGGTTTAGTTTTCTTTTACAATCCATAAGTCTGTCTCCCTTATACCCCTTCTCTTCCCCTTGGGAAAGGGAGAGTATTCAGCCATGTCTAGGACAGCAGGACTTCACTATGCATCATGGCGACTTGGGAAGACAAACACTGTAACACCAAATGTCCCCCCATTCCTTCTTCCTCTAGTTTCGTATGCTGAGCATGACATCATGTGGTATGGAATAGCCCTTTGGTCAGCTGGGGTCCCTTCCCAATTTTTAGGGCACCACCAGTCTACACACTGGTGGAGTGGTACGAGAAGCAGAAAAACCTCTGACTCTGTGCAAGCATTCAGCAATAACAAAAACGTCTCTGTATTATCAACATTGTTTTCAGCACAAAGTCAAAATATAGCCCCATACTGGCTACTGTAAAGAAAATTAACTCTACCGTAGCCAAAACTAGCACAGACAGAACAGACCACATCTGACTAGGAAGACCCAGCAAAAACTGTTATAATTCCTCACCCAGGACATATTAAGATAATTTTTCCTATCATTACACATGAAAGACAGTAACATTTTAATCTTCTTACCCAAATATCCCATTACCGAAATACCCCAAATAATTAAAATGCCCAAGAGTTAGAATCCCATCTGTACTAGCTTTCATGGTATCTTGTGTGATGCAGCTCAGTGTCACTTTGTGATACAAAGGTCAGCTCAGAAACCCAGTCTATATAGAAACACAAAAACAACGCCAGACTCCTATGTGGTACTGGGAAAGAAATGCCAAAATTCAAATATTTCTCCTTTTTAACGTCTTGGGGAAGAAAGATGAAATAGATGAAGTTATGATACAACATGGACAGAAGAATAATAATGAGAGTGAACCTTGTGGAAATTCAGTTTTGCCTTTTCTCCTTCTTGCTATGTAGTAGACAGATAATACTCACATCGTCCCACACCTCAAATGTAGCAATTGTTATTGTATACATTTTTTAACTGTAGCAAAGAAACAAAAATCTATATTCTCCACAATAAATACTTTTAGGTTGTTATGGATAATAAAAGGAATAACTTGACTTACTGTAACAAGTGAATAGTCTGCATATACAGCTTTTAGAATGCCAGTCACTCTACACTTAGAAAAGTCAAACCTGGTTGTTGTTTTGCAGCAATGTTTCCTGCTGCACTGAAATGTGCTCAGAATAAACTGTTGTGGAAAAAAAAATAAATCTTACATTTCTGTTTTTCCTCTCTCAAAACCACAAATCAAGTGGACTTGTTTAGGATTTTGCTGATTAATGCTTTCATTCTTTTATATTCCTCCTTTGAGACTCATGCAATTTTCAACCCACCTTTGGAATCTCCTTTTCTGAATAAAGGACAATATAATTCCGGGGTCTTGATCTGTCAGTAGAATTGTTGAGTACTCGAGTCTACATCAGGAAAGGCATAAAGCTGCTGTATTTGTGGACATTGAAAGACACTTTTCACAAACAGACCAGTAAGAACATAATTAAGATATAATTAATTCATTTATTGAAGTGAATTATTTATGTTCTTCAGTCAAGACAGAAGTAGTATTGGCACAAAACAGTTTATAGATATTCTACGCCTTAATTCCAACATATCACCCTCAGACTAAGAACAAGAGAAACAGAAGATAAAAAAAAAAACAGTCCTCCCAGTCACCTAGACCATATAGGAAGTGATGTATGTCTGGTGAGTTTAAAAAAACGCTGTTTGGAACAATAAAACAGCAATGTTTTATGTAAACAGATAAACTGAACATTTTATCTACATTTTTCAAACTGTTAGTATTTTTGCATCAACTCGTAGATATATTGGAATACAAAAGTATGTCAATGCCTTAAAATAATGATATTTTTTAAGATGAGTTAGTTGTTCTGAAATCCTTCCCTAGGAGTGGGCTGATTCTTTGCCAAAGATCTGACCCATGTTCCTGGCAAATGAGCTCTCAGTGAAGAGCTCTTTCAGCAGCCTAGGCCTTCCTTTGGTGGCCTCTCTGCAGCCAAATTACAGAATCTCAGAATGGTAAAGTTTAGAAGGGACCTCTGGGGTTCATCTAGTCCAACACCTCTGCTAAAGCATGTTCACACAGATAAGGTTTCACAGAAACATGTCCAGGAGAGTTTTGAGTATCTCCAGAAGAGGAGCCTCCACAACCTCTCTGGGCAGCCTGTGCCAGGGCTCCATCACCCTCAAAGGAAAGTTTTCCCTTATGTTGATGTGGAACTTCCTGTGTTCCAGTTTGTGTCCATTGCCCCTTGTTTTATCACTGGACAGCACTGAAAAGGGTCTGGCCTCATCATCTTGACACCTACCCTTTGGATATGTATAAGCATTGATAAGATCCCGTCTCAGTCTTCTTCAGGCTAAACAGACTGACGCTTCTTAGCCTTTCCACATAACTGAGATGCTTCAGTCCCATGATAAGCTTTGTAACCCTCCATTGGGCTCTCTCCAGTAGTTCCATGTCTCTCTTGAATGTGGGAGCCCAGAACTGGACACAGTACTCCAGCTTTGGCCTCACCAGGGCAGAGTAGAGGGGGAGGAAAACCTACCCTGACCTGCTTGCCACACTCTTCTTAATGCACCATTGGCTTTCTTGGCACATTGCTGACTCATGGTTAACTTCTTGTCCACCAGGACTTGAAGGTCCTTCTCCATGGAGCTGTTTTCCATCACATCAACCCCTAACATGTACTGGTGAATGGGGTTAATCCTCACAGGTGCAGGACCCTACACTTGCCCTTGCTGAACTTCTTTAGGTTCCCCTCTGTCCAACACTAGTCTGTCCAGGTCTCAATGAATGGCACTTCTCTCAGTTTTGTATCATCAGCAAACTTACTGAGGGTACATTCTGTCCATTCATGCAGGTCATTGATGAATATATTGAACAAGACTAGACCAA
Organism: Actenoides lindsayi; assembly: GCA_025331215.1. Taxonomy (NCBI): domain Eukaryota; kingdom Metazoa; phylum Chordata; class Aves; order Coraciiformes; family Alcedinidae; genus Actenoides; species Actenoides lindsayi. The sequence continues at coordinate 153,360 of WTSP01016031.1, forward strand.
GTACTGTCCCCTGGGGAACACCACTAGCTACAGGCTTCCAACTAGACTCTGAACCACTGATCACAACCCCCTGAGCTCTGTCATTCAGCCAGTTCTCAAGCCACCTCAATCTCCACTCACCTAACCCACATTCTGGAGCTTACCTGTGAGGATGTTATGGGAGACAGATGAGCAGATCACCTTGAGTGCTCTTACAAGCCATATAGAGGACAAACAGTGGATCAGCCAGTTAGCATGGGGTTAGGAAAGGCAGATCTTGCCTGACGAACCTGATCTCCTTCTATGACAAGATGACCCAACTACTGGACGAGAGAAAGACTGTGGATATGGTCTACCTGGATTTCCAGAAAGCAGTTGACACTGTTCCCCATAGATTTCTAATGGAAAAACTGGCTGCTTATGGCCTGGATGAGAATACGATCTGCTGGATCAAGCACTGGCTAGATGGATGGGCCCAGAAAGCAGCGGCCAATGGTATTAAATCCAGCTGGCGGCAGGTCACAAGTGGCGTTCCTCAGGGTCCGTGTTGGGACCGTTTCTATTTAGCGTCTTTTTTGATGATCTTGATGAGGACATAGAGTCTACCATCAGTAAATTCGCAGATGACACCAACTGAGGCAGGTGTGTCGATCTGCGTGAGGATGAGGAGGCTCTCCAGAGATACTTAGACTGGATCACTGGGCAACTGTTAATAGTATGAGTTTCAACAAGGCCAAGTGCCAGTTCCTGCGCTTGGGCCGCAACAACCCCATGCAACGCTACAGGCTTGGGGAGGTGTGGTTAGAGAGTTGTCTCGCAGAGAGGGATCTGGGGGTTCTAACTGACAAACAAATGAATATGAGTCAGCAGCGTGCCCAGGTGGCAAAGAAGGCCAATGGCATCTCGGCTTGTATTAGTGTGACCAGCAGAAGTAGGGAGGTGATTGTCCCCCTGTACTCAGCACTGGTGAGGCCTCACCTTGAGTACTGTG
>WTSP01016032.1:14786-32502 GCA_025331215.1 Actenoides lindsayi
TCGTCTGAGATGAAAAAAACCAAAGGTAGAAAAAAATGTAAGCCCCCCGCCAAAGGGGGGGGGGTGTTTTTGTTTTTTTTCTCCCCCCCCCCCCCCCCCCTTTTTTTTTTTTTTTTCTTCATGGAAGTCCTGAAATATGATTCCAGCTGAAATAATTGGGCTGCACCTAGAACTTTTTGTTATCTGTTGGAAGATACCACTAAATAAGAATATCTTTGAAGTCAGCCTGGTGTTTGGGCTGTTTCAGGGGAAATTGAACCAGGCCACTATTGGAGCTCTTACATGTTGAATTGTTGCTGGCCATGTTCTTGTTGCAAGGAAAGGAAAAGCCAGGAAAAAGGCAGTAGAATAGTGTGATGTTGGATAGTAGCAACTCTTTGGGGCATGCCCACCAATGCTTGTGTCTAAAAGGATGAAAGGAAAGGTGACATTTATGGGAAACTAAAGGAAGATCAAAGGAAATCCTAAGCCAGTCAGTGGTTCTAAAACAAAGTACGATACTTTGGGAAGTTCCCTAGAACAGGTGCTGGTGTAAAGACAGCAAACCATGGTGTTTGCTAGTAGAGTCTTTAGAGACAAAGGAAGCTACAGCACAATAAAACTGGTAGCAGAGCTAGCTGGTCAAGATTAAAATGGCAGATCTCTAGCTGACAGTACATGACTACTCACATTACTTGAAAGCTAGATAGTAGTACAGCATAGGGACCAACAGAGGAACTCTTTATTGCCTGCCCTTAGCCTTGTGCAGTCCATGCCACTACCATGCAACTGGCAACACAGAAAAGTAAATAATTCCAAGCTTCTCTGCCTATGTCTCAGCCTCTTAGTTCTGCTTTTCTTAGTTTCCAGTCCCAACTTCTTTCTCCAGGCAGTCCCATGCTCCTTAGGACTTTCAGTTGCCCCTTGTATTTTCTTAGCCTTTTCCCCGACTGCTAAGCCATACACATTTAGTTATCTTTTCCAGATTTATGGGCAAACAACATGTTTCCCTAGCCTGATTTTCCCAAAAAGTCTTTAGCCATGTTCTCCCAAAATTCCATCTGGGACAGATACTGAATGATTAAAAAAAAGTCTTTGCAATTAAAGTTTGGCAAAGTTCTAAGCAACTGAAAATGGGGTCTTCCTGATAGCAAATGATGGCAGTGTTAATGTGCTATCAGTTCTCCCTGTAATTGCAATTTTTCACATATATATTGACTAAAAAAAAAATAATTGTCAAAATTTGTAGGAACAAGTTGTACCCAGCACTCACTTCTTAGAGTTATAGCAGGAATTTAAAAGAAAGGGAATTCTGAAGATATATAGAAGTTAAAAATACACTTCTGTCTGACACTGTTGCCTAATGTTGTTAGATGTAGTACTTAAGGATATTATGATTAAAGGAACAGATGCTTTTTTTTTTTTTTTGTCTTTAATATATTTTATGTTTGATAGTGCTTTGTGGGATTTGTGTAGAATTTGTGCGGTGCTAATTTTTAAAACTTAAATTATCATATTGTATAATTTGAAAAAAGAGTGCAGATACAGCACATGAACATGCATTGAATTTCCTTTTTGACCCTAAATACATTTAATTGCAGAGAAATTCAGCAGGGAATTGAAGCAGCCATATTTTATGGTCATATTTGGACCTCTGTCTTCAACTGAATGAACTAAATTTTCTTAAGACCTTCTTTAAAAAAAACCAGCTTTTTTTCTGAATAACTTTTGATTTTAGTGTATAAGGTATTTCAATTCCATACACAATCAGTCTTGAAAAAAAAAAAAAATTGAAATAAATTTTATTTCAAAGTAATCTAGCCTGGGAGTAGAATAACTGTATTTCAGAAATAGTTCCTATTTTCAGTGGTAAGTTTGTATCCATAACAATTCTTCCATTTCAGGCAGTCTTGCTCTTCTCCTAGACTGAGATAGCTTTACACCCAAATTAGTTTGTGTGCATGCCCTTTATTTTTAATGTTTTAATTCAGCATTTCAATGCTGGTACACAGCTAGTTTTGCCCCTTTGCTATTATAATTAATGTGAAGTTAACGCAGCTGGAATATCATAATTTTTAAAGCTCTGTTATTTCTGTGTTACCCAGGTTTACATCTTCAGTAGTTCAGGGGTCCTAGGCTCTCTTCAGAGTGAGGAAATGTGTTCCAGCAATGTGAATACTGAAATGCAAAATTCCTGCCATGTCTGGAAGCATGAATAGAGAAATGGAAAAAAGGACCAGGGCTGCTTCAAAACAAACAAGCAAGCAAGGGAGCAAGCAAAAAAAGTGTTTTGGAAGGACTATAGGATTACAAGCTGCCTCAGTGTCTATGCTGTTTGATGAAGAGCAGGGCTAAAAGCAGGCTGATGTAATGAATGGACCATGCTCCCATATTGCCCTGAAACATCTGTGTCTTGGATGCAGCAAGTCCATTGTGTTCGAAAAGCAGATTTAGGTCAAGCGTCTTCTCTTCCCATTGCCTGATGCTTGATACGCAACTGGAAGGAGCTCAAACGTGTCGGTTATCCATAGTTTCCTGCGCTGTTGTAAAGCATTCTCGTAATGATGGTGGGCTGAGTGGGCATCCCTAGTCCCAGACACAGAGGAGACCAAGCTTAGACTTTGTTCCCTGTTATTTTGTTCTCTCCACTTTCATTACAAAGTGAAGTTTTCCAGGGATGACTGAAATAATAGTCCCCTCTAGTCTGTCCTAGTGAGGCCACATCTAGAGTATTGTGTCCAGTTCTGGGCTCCCCAGTTCTAGAGAGACAGGGAACTACTGGAGAGAGTCCAGCAGAAGGCTATGAAGATGATGAGGGAAGTGGAGCATCTCTTTTATAAGGAAAGACTAAGACACCTGGGGCTTTTTAGCCTGGAGAGGAGAAGATGGTGAGGAGACTTTATCAATGCTTATAAATATCTAAAGGGCAGATGTCAAGAAGACGGAGCCAGACTCTTTTCAGTGATCCCCAGTGATAAGACAAGAGGCAATGGTCACAAACTGGAACACAGGAAGTTCCACCTAAACAAGAAAAAACTTTACTGTGAGGGTGATGGAGCATGGGAACACACTGCCCAGAAAGGTTGTGGAGTCTCCTTCTCTGGAGACTCAAAACCCATTTGGACATGTTCCTGTACAACCTGCACTTGGTGAACCTGCTTTATCAGGAGGGATGTAGTTGATGATCTTCAGAGGTTCTTGCCAACCCCTACCATTCTGTAGTTCTGTGAATATCCTGGTCTGGGATAATTTACAGAATTTGGAGCATGTGGGAGCAAAACTGAAAATGGCCAGCACTGAGACCACAGTGGCATTGGAGATCTTTCACAAAGGCTGAGTGGAGAATAGCTGAAATTGCAGATGAAGACACACTTTTAGGAAGTAATGTGTCCTGTTTTTCTGCTGATTAGGAAGGATGAAATGGTTCATGTCATGGTTGGATGTGTGCAACAGAGGGAGTGAGATGCATTGGTTGAGAAAAAAAATGCAGGATTGGCATCCAGCAGTTTGACTCACTTGGGCTGCTTCAGGTGTACAACGTTAGGCAACACCATTCTGCTGTAGCTGCAAACGTGGCAGCAGGACCAGGCAATGATTATGGCAGGTTTTCCTTCCCCCACCACTGTATCATGTTTGTTTTACTCCTTTGCAGTTTAAGCCTCTTGAAGGCATGCCTCAGGGCAACATGCTGATAGTCTGTGGAGCTGTAAATTGTATTACAGGCTCTATTATCTGATCTTCCAATCCAGAAAGTGCCAGTTATTGTACAAGGGCTCTGTACAAAAAGGCTTTATGATCATGCAAGTGCTAGTAAGATAAGATAGGAATGTAATTCTGGTACCAAAAGGGAGGAAGAATGCATGCACTATTTATTGATGTTGGTATGCAGACTTGTACTGAAACAATAGCTTTGTGTAGTGTCCTTAAAAGAGTTCAGGATAGCATAGTCACCGTGGAGAAAAGTCTTAAATTGCTGCTGAGGATCTGAGACGTCTCTCTAAGGAGTGAAAGAAGACAGAGATCTCTAGACTACATGCCAGCAGAAGGCCAAGAAAGCAGACAGCTGAGGGAAGCACCTGGAAAAGGCAAGGTCATACAGGATGGGCATCTGGTCAAACACAGAAGGAAACAATTCTTCATGAGACTACTGTTGAACATCCCTAGAAAACCAAGCTCTGTGCACTATGATGAGGACAGGAGGCCAGTTAGAGACCGCTGAACTACCACATCTGTCCAGCAGCATTTTGCCACCTAGGTAAAAGGTACCTTCATGATTTATAACCTATTAACACTAACATCTGAGCAGTCACAAATTCATGCATGTTCTGCTACAGCTCTGTTACAGTTTTACATTATTGTTTAGATTCAATTAATAAACTTTTTTTTTAATTGGAAAACATGGTAAAACCATTTCTCTGAAATGCAACTTCCTCCTAATAACATTAATTCCTAATAACTTGTTTATGCAAAGACAGAACAGTAGAGAATTGTTTTTTCTGCCCTCTACCCTCTAGATTTCTACTGGGAGCACAAGATGCAGCTCTGACCCAGATTCACCTACCATCTGGACTACTTTTTAGAAACACCCTTTTTCATGGTTTGTAGCATCCATAAAAGCTCTTTAGCTTTGCCCCTTGATCCATTAAAGGGGATCTTGACTGTAACTACACAGATGATGAGCAGATGACAGCAGGATGTATGACAGAAGCAGATGTTGCTCACAAGCATTCAGCCTTTTCACCTCCAGTTCACTTTCAGTCTTACATGTTACTAATTACTTCAATCTTACAAGTATTTCGTTCTCTTCCACCGGAGTAAGTGCAGCTGAGTTTCGAAAGAGCCTGGCCTAGATGACCCCACTGTTCTCTTCTTACATGTTAATACATGTTAATATTTACCAGGCTGTGAAGCGCCCTGGGAAAGACCAAGACCTTGTTTCTCCTGTTGGCCTCAAGTCCAGGAGCAGACTGGTGAATACTGTTAGTGTTCAAGCAGAATCGGAAATTGGAAGCAGGTGGCTGTTGCCTCTGTGAGACTGGCTGTGTAAATTGATGTATCAGAACAAAACTAGTTACCTGCATAGCAATAGGAACTAAAGTGGTGAACTTCCACATGGCAATGACCAAACTTAGCGCTAAGTTAAGAAAAGGCTCTCATCTTTGTGGAGTAGCACTGAAAATCATTTCAAATTAAGACGTTTTCCTGAGGAGGTTTTGTTTTAAGTTATGTTACCATGCATGGTCACAGCTTTAGAATGTTAATTTGACCAATGAACTCTTTCTAGTAGACCAAGCCTCAAATTATTGATGACTGATGAAGCTGGTCTAGTAAAACTTTTGGAAAATACACTTTTTGTTTCTTACTTCTTGTTCTAATAACCATTTTTGTGTTCTTAAAACACAATGCAATTGTATAACAGTGAAAAAAAGAAACTAATTTACTGCCTTAATGATGGTCAGCATTGGGTGGTACATTGGTATGGTATTTGCAAATAATTCTGATTATTAGTTGAGTACCATGCTAAAGTTTTCAGTTTCATCCCAAGTTTCAGGATTTCATATGAGCACTACGCTGCTGGGTTGAAAAGGCTTTCATTTGTTATAGGCTGTCTTGAAATTTGGTGTATAGTAATTTGCTGATTTTGAAGACAGCTATGTGGTTGGAATAAGCAAAGCCTTTTAGAGATATCCAATATATAACCTGTGTCACTAAATGTCTTAATACAAGTTATTTCTCTGACGCTCATTTCTTTTTTTTTTGCCATGAACCTGAGATACATATTTATGTATGCAACTTTTTAAGTAAAATTACCCTTCTAAATTTTAAATGAACGTGTGCTGTCTGTTTGCTTTCTAGAAAAATTAGTGTATAGGATTACTGTCACAAATTTTCAGAATATTAGCACCTTTGAGTAAAAGTTGGCTAAAAATCAGATGTAAGTAATTTGAAAACTGTAACCTTGTGTATTTGTGCATTAGAGCTGATTTTGTGAGTTATCCTTTAGTTAATGAACAGAGATGATCTATATGTCTAATTAAGACCAACATGGCTGGAATTTTGAATTCAAGAAAAAAATTTTCCTTGCAGAGTCCATAATGCAAGAAATCTTTATTTATTTATTTAAAACGTTGAACTAAAAATTACTTAATGTTATAATTTCTTTGTAGCAAAATGTGAAAACATAAAAAACCTAAATGCACTAAACTCTTTCAGATTGACCTATTTAAGAAACTAATATCTACAACCTTTTGCACCAAGGAGTGTGCTAATTATTACTAATAAATAAGAAACATTTATTAATTAGAATGAGGTTATTGAAAAGACACCAAAGAATTACAGGTTCAGTTCATTGTCAATTGAAATGTGATTTGAAGCTTAAAGTAAATCTCCCACCATTAGCGATTGCCAGGGCTTTTCAGGATCATGACGTAGAAATCACTGTTGTTTGCTTTCCTGTTGTAAATGACACGATTCACACATTCGTGACACAGTCTGAGAGGAAACCAAAGTTGATATCTGAGACCATCTGAAATGATGTTGTGATTTGTGCCAGATGGGTGCCTGAAGTAATTACACTTTCAGTGCTTCCCAAGTAGCGTAACGATATGGACCTAATTTTGGTCAGTCTGGAGAAATCTATTTTGATGAACTTTCTTTCAACTCTATTTAGCTCAGACATATGTTGAAAGATAACCTAATGGGATATTGCTGCAATCTGTTTGCATTTCCTCAAGCTATTGACTATGCTACTGCCATAATTATACTAATGCTAGGCTGTACAAGTACTGAGACAAAAAGGCTAAAGCCTGTTATTTTAATACCTAGTATGAAGCCTAAAGAAATAATCTTTGTCACCTTTATATTGCGGTTTGTTATAAGCAAAGCAGTCTTGACTTGGGAGTCTATGTTGAATTTAATATTTTACCAATTAACATAAACTTCTGATCATGGATTTGAATATTGAGGGGAAAGAAAATGGCTGCTACTGGCTCTCTTACACTTGCCTGAGGTTTTGGGGGGCAATAGCTGTTTATGCTGCTTCAGAGCCAGATGGAACTGGCTGTGAGCCACTCAGGGCTGCCTCCTGCACAGGGCACTGCTGCAGCCTCCTGCTACTGAAACCCTGCCATTGGTGCCCAATATGCAGCTATAGTGCAGATTTTTCCAATCATGTTTTAAAGTTTTACTCTGCAAAAAACCAACACCTAGACAGACTTGAACCTGCAGTACTGAATTTTGTGAGGCTTTGGAGGAAATGGTTAACTTCACAGAAGGGCTGTTTGATGAATAGCAGATAAAGAAACAGGACTTTGTAAAGAATCATTTCTTAAATCTTAGTTGTGTGTCTTAGTCCTTGTGTTTCATTGACATTGGAGTAATCTTTCACCTTAATAAGAGATAGCTGTATTCCCTAATGGACTCCTTCAAGATTGCTTCTGAGAGGTAAGCAGCATTCTCATTTACCATAAGCTGCAGCATGCTTCATGCCCTTATTGTTCCTTTCCGGCTTTTAATACGTTATTTGCCAACCCACCTGGATGCATTCCTATGTGACATGTCCTAAGTGATTCTGCTTTGGCAGGGTGGTTGGACTCGATCTCTGGAGGTCCCTTCCAACCCCTAACATTCTATGATTCTATATTGCTGAAACACTAACTTAGCTCACTGGGACTACATATTTTTTAAGTGAGCAAAGGCAACAGAAAGCATGAACACCTGGAAGCGGAGGCTCTCTTGCATATGTGCTCACACCCCCAGCAGCTGATGGTCATCTTCCAGTCTCTGTAATCTGGGATTTCAGCAAGGGTACGTGTCCAGTTTACTGATTCTGGATAAAAAGATTTTTCCTTTGTTTTTCACCTAGATTTCAACAGATGTTGTATCACAGCTGTGTCATATCCTAAAGAGCTCAGGACTGAGGTAGCTGGTGCTAGAGTTTTAGCATATTTGTGTGAGCTCAGTAGTGTTGGTGCAAGTTGCTGTCTGAAGGTTCAGAAATGCCCTCTTTGTTAACACTTCACGCAGGTTTAAAAAGCTTGTCGAGTTTGTTTTCTAAGCTTTAGCTTCACTTTAAAGAGGAAATCTGGGATTTGCTGGGATTTGAATGTCTGTTTAGATCCCACGTACTGAGTTGAATGCTTTTAGACTGTAGGTCTTCTGACAGACATATCCCATTTGTTTGAACAGAACAGCCTATTATATAAATTGTCCAAGGCCTATTTTATTCAAAATCAGCTATCATTCTGGCTTTACATAAGCAGAAGGAAATATCTTTTTGCAAAGCTGACTAGAAGTCCGTAGACCATATTTTGTAAAAAGAGTTTGGTTTTGCAATTTAAAATTGTATTCAGGATGGAGGAGAAATTGAGACCGTTCTGTGCTGAAAGTTATTATTAGGACAAAAATAATTCCAGTACAATGTCCTCTCTTTCAAAAATGGGGTTTTGTTAAAAATCAGCCTTCATCTGGATCTATGAGAGCTATCAGTCACAAGAAGAGGCCATGAGGCATGAAATTCTACAGAAAGACTGTAGATGCACAGACAGTCTGTTTATATCCTCTATGCAATAAATACCATCACACATTTTTATTTGAGAAATATGAGAGTAGTTTATTTAGTTGAAAGTGCTGAAATAATGAATTTCTGAGTTGAGGTTCTTGGGGGTGGGAGGGACGGGGACTTAGCTACTTTATTCTGAATTCTTTGAAGATCTTAGAGATTATTTTTTTTTTCTGCCTTGTAACTCATCTGTAGTATTGTTGAGTTTGGTTTCATATGTGATGTATAGATAAGAGGTTGGACATTGCATATTATTTATGTGTTTTGGAGAATCTATGATTTGGCAAGACGTTTGCTATGATGAGGTTAGGAGGTTAGCTGCATGGTTTACCCCAGAAGTTTCTCAGCAATGAAACAGTAGGGTCATCTTCATGAACATAATTATAAATAACTGCCTAAACACTCATATCTATTATTGAAGTAGAATATATTGCAAGGTGGTATTTAAAAAACCCCAACAGTCTTTCATATTTGTAGTATTTTCTACATTAACTGAATCAAAGGACTTTTTATAGCACTAATTGAAAATGACAGAAATGTGATAGTATTAATGTAAATATTTTTTTCTGTTTTAGTGCTATTTCTAAATTACTGACTATTGTAATCATATCATTCTGAACGAAATGTTACTGAAATTGCAGTACCTTTATATAGAAGGAGAAAAGAAATACAAGATCAGAATATTTTTGTTGTCTGTGATAGATGCTTGACATCCAATGTTTTTGATATGTATGAATAGATGGCAATTGTCACTTAGCCATCCAATTGTATGTGAGGTTATCAAACTTGTTCCGATTGCATGTAGCATAACTTCCACAGAATGTAATGATAACTTTTGGATTATCTTTGAGGGCTTTTGTATCAGCTGCATTTCCTGATTTATTTTATGACACATACTCAAGCCATTAAAAAGCTAAGGCCCTCAAATTTATTTCTGTGTGATATGAGGAGATGTAACACCTCGTCAGTGTAAGGATGGCCCTCAGGAAACAAAAGCTCTTTCTTTAAAGGAGTGATGTGACCCGTATATGTACTGGTGACAAGAAAGACACAATCCAGTATGACTTGTCTTTTTTTCTGTCTTTTTTTTTTTTTTTCCCTTCCAGGCGTTTTTATATGCTGTGTCACACATACATTGTATCATAGGCTACTTGGTCTTCTATGAAGACAGATTGTTTCTTTAAGAAATTTCCCAACTTCCTTTCCTCACTTTCCCTCACTTTTATTTCCAACAGTCTTCATCTTTTTATTTCCTAACATCTGCAAACTCATTCTAAGATGAAAACTTTCTTTGGACTAACAGATGGAAGATATGTCTATATCTGCAGTCTTGCAGGGAATCTTTTTTTTTTTTTTTTTTTTTTAGTCAAATATATGTGTGCAAATTTCAGTATATGGTATATTTTATGCAGTGCATTGAGTGCTTTTGGAGTGGACAGAATCGAATAGGGTTAGTGCTATATATACCAGAATAAACTTACATAGGCAATGAGTAATGGACAAAATAACTGAAAACAAGTACATGTTCTTAAAACAAACAAACAATAACAGCAAAACACCTCCCTGATTTCATAGTCTTGATCTTCAAGAGAAACTGTAAAAAAACTTCAAAAATGAACATCAGTGCTAAAGGGAAATCTCATTAGATACTATGTGCAAAAGAGACATTATGGCAGGTTACTGTTTTTCCTAAGTAACATCTCCTAACTCCCATCTGTTCTCTAGATGCTAAGTATTTATTCCCCATGCTTGGGAAACATAAGTTATTCCTTCTAGCCCTGCCAGAAGTTTTTTTTTCTGCTCTCTACATGTCCAGCTTTCTTTTTCCAAAGACTGTCTAATTGTTCTGGAATACAGCTAATTATATCAACCAAGCATTTTCAAAGTTTTACTTAGCTTGATGTTCCTCTATTTTTTTTCAAGTTTGATAAGGGCTTTGAGTGTCAAAAAGCTTTTGTTTCCTTCAGTATCTTTTTATCTGCTGATGAAAGAAAAAGATACTATCTCTGCAAATGCTACTTCAGCTGTTCCTAACACACTTATATTGCTTGTCCTTGTCTCACCTGGTCAGTAGTTGAAGGTTGTAAAGACGAATGAGTTAGAGATTAATTTCATCCACCCTTGGAGCAATAAAAACTTCAGCATGTGGTTGAAACTAGACAACTAGGCTTTCTCTGCAGTAGAGAGAAATAGGCACATGCAAAAGATAAATATGTCCTTTTATTACTTATCCTGTGTAGGAAAACAGGAATGAAATAGAGGAAGATAAACAAAACTTGAACCCTGTCAAAATCTATCCCATTCCCACTTTTCTGTTCAAAAAAGACTGATTCTGGAGCAGTGTTTATGCCCAGGTCTCCAAGACATAGTCAGGGCCTGATGGATTACCAAAACCAAGATGGAGTGAAGGTCTACTGGTTTCTGTGATACTTTTGTTGTGAGTAAATTTAAGTGTAGGAAAGAGACAACTAGAGAACTAATTATGCTCAGGGATTTAGGATTACGATGCTGATACTTACTAATTTGTATGCAGAACAAATATGCCATCAAAATAGCAATTTTACTGTCTACATTAGTTGCACTTTGTATCTGATTCCTTAATATTACAGTGGACTTCACATACCAATATTGTTTGCTTTATGTGTCTGACACATAATTTTGAGTGAAAAATGGTGGACTTAATCTCCTATTACTAATCTTTCGAGACTCTTGTGTGCTTTCCAAAACTGAATAACATTTGAATTTCTGCAGCGGAGTGTTTTAGCCACCCTCTTCTTGGTCTGACATTTAAATGTGGTAGTTATCCTCCTTTTTTTTTTTTTTTTCTCTCTTTTATATATATAACCTCTGATACTAACATTAAAATGAAGTTCAAAGAACTTTCACACAACTTAGAATACATTTTGTAATTATTGTGGTAGACTTTTTTTTTTTTCCCCCAATGCAGTACTTCAAGGTATCTCCACTTTCTAAACTTGATTAAATGATCTAAAGCTCTGTTTTAATAGGTTTCATAGAGGTACCTGTTCACTTCTCCCTGCATATGATGTTTTTGCCTGTAGCCGCAAGAAGACGCTTCTGGAGATTAAAATTTGGATAAATTAATTTTAGAAGGGAAAGAAGGAATATACTAAATTATATGTGTTAAGATTGTTATCAATGGTTGCTGAACTTTCTAGGCTGTGTATTGAAATCTGTGTGTGCATTTGAGCTGTACATTGTTCTGGAAAAAAAATTTGTCTGTTTTCCTAGTTATTGCTGAAATGTACTTTCTTGTAATAAAACAAAAACTAAAGATGTGGTAGCTAAGTACCATCACAAAAGAAAAAAAAGACAGGCAAGCACTACATCAAAGTAAATATGGTGTACTTTTGGAAATGCTGCAGAGATTCAAAATATATTGGTTATGAATTATTCAGTTTCTAGGCTTGCTTTCCTTGTAATGCAAGTTCATCCATAGGATAGTAGTACAAGGCAGTATCAATTACAAATAGTTTAAGCAAATAAGTAGTAGTCATTCTAAAAGTACCACAAAAATATTGTAGCTTTTCTAAATCTTGTATCTGAGCTACATTTAAGTATGATATTGTTTTGAATACCTTTAAATTCATCCATTTTCCAAGTACAGAAATGAAATGCTTTGGTCTCCAAACACACATCCTATCTGGGTATGCACTGTTCAATTTGTACAGAGTATAGACCTGATTAATGGTATAAATTGATCTGCAAATTTAGTCCAAAATAGAAATATATGTAATTTAGAGAGAAAGTTGGAAATTTTCTTGTATACTTGATAAGAGGTAGAAAAGATTAAGCTGATAAATCTGTGTATATGTTTTTAGCTGATAACCTTTTGGAAACTTCAGAGATTTAATCTAATAGAACTATTTCATTTGCATGTTGACAGACTGCAAAGTCAAAAATTCTATTTCCCGTGACTCTACCATTTAATGTAGGGTTATTAATGCTGTTTGTGTTCAGCATTTTTTTTTTCCTCTGATTTACAGTGGTGTATTATTTTATACTTGCATATTCATCTTGGAAAACTGTTGGGGTTTGATTTATATCTCATTTGGGAGATAGGAAAATCTTGTCACAAAAATGCTTGTTTATTGACTATTATATGCCAGTGCAATAGGTGTTACAGTTTGAATTACTGTTGTTTTACAGAAGTTTTTGGGAAGGAGGGATTTAGATCTTATGGTCTCATTCACTCTTTCACTGAAATAAGAAGTAAATGGTTTAGATAGTCTATTACTGGTCATAACATTCAGATTAAATGAACTAGAAAATAATCATGCTTGAGTTACAGTCCCCATAGACAGCATAGCATGTGATTCTTTAAAACTGTCCTTCTATTTATGTTTGTTATTTATTCATCTCCCCCAGGAAGGTCAAGCAAGACTATGTTGGAGTCAGTAAACACATTGGAAAGGTGTTAGTTCAGTGACAGTGCCTCTATATTCATCATGGGCTTAAATTTTTTAAAATTCCATACCATGCATAAAAGCTTTTCATAGTAACTAAGCACTTGGCCATGGATTTGTTTTGAAATTCAATTACTTCTGCAGTGACTAAGGATGGACTCAAAGATCCCCAGCTGAGATTTTGCATGTGTATTCCTTGGCAATTGGTTTACAAAGTGAAGGTATTCTAGCCCATTGGGACAATTTCAGGGCCCATGAAACTCATGGTTAAAGGCCAAGACGTTGTTTGGGCTGTGCAAGTTGTTGCTTTCATTATCTCTTAGTGAGCAAGGGTGTTGTTCATTACATTTATAAATGAGTATTGTCTCTCTCCATCTTGTAAAAATAGTAATAATGGCAAATAGTGTACAATGATAGGATGTTAATAAATTATTAGAGAAATTATTTTCTGATTGATTGCGTAAAATTAATCAAAGATGATTTGTTGGGACTCAAGTGTAAAAAAGCCAAATGATCTCTGTAGTCCTTTGACTGTGTGTGACTGAGCAGTGAAAAGTAACCAGCTCTGAAGATCACTGAAGTCCAAAGAAAAATTATCTTTGTATATAATGGGCTTTGGATGAACAGTAAGGAAACTTGGAAATAATACAGTACTTGTACACCTCTCTTGAAATGTTTTCCAAGGCAATTAGTGGGGCAACTTGTGCTGCCCTGAATTCCAGTGTTGTGTGATGTTTTCTGTTGTGCTACATTTTCTATTTGCATTTTGTTAGCATTTGTGGAAATCACAAAAATGGAAACATTTAGATAAGCACCCAAATCCATTGTCACAGCTTAGATTAATTACACTTGCTTATATAATGTAGCCTGAAATTAATAGCCAGGCTTTATTTGCATTATTAAATCAGAGGCTTTCCTGTAAAACACACGCAAGTTTTCAAAGTGTTTTTCAAATGATGTGCAAGTTGGATGACTAATTAAGGTTGCTAATGTCCCTGTGGTGATACTGTGGATCAAAGAAGAAAAGAGATTTTCCATCCATCCACAGAGAAAATTGCATATGTGCCAAATTTCTGCTGTAGGTGGTTGTGGATCAGATGTTTATATACATGTGCGCGCGCACACAGAGTGTTTGTTGCATGTCTCTGGCATGTGACCCACTGTGAGTGTGTGATGTCAAAATTTCATACTGATTATTTTCTCTTGGCATAGCACTACTCCAATCTCACCACATCCCATGATACATGAAAGGGCTAAAGAGGTTTGCCTGGTGCAGTTTCATTTATCATAGCTGGTTATTTCACCTCTTCATTTTCTTTTGGAACAGTGAACATTTTCCCCAATTTTATTTTATATACAAAGAGTTCAGAGCTTGCTCTCCTTTCACTTCTGTGTTTTGTTCTTACTCTGTCTCTCATCTCACACCAGTTTTGCTGGCAACCTGCTGCAGTATAGTGAGGCTGCACTGTGGATTTCCAGACAATGAGGCCTGAAATCATTGGGAAGTTGCAGCTCTCTGAGGCTGTCACATAGCTGTGTGTGCTGCTGTGGCCATTAGGCTTTTGCTTCTGGATGAGCTCCCTATGTGTGTTGCTGCCAGTGGGCACATGGAAATCCTCTCTGCTTGGTGTCTGTTAGTGTGTGAGAGCTTACCCTGCCAGAAGGTTTTGGCAGTACCATGACTTGTGCAGACTGCATGCATTTGGACAGGATAGTTCTTTCCTCCTCTAATGGCTGGGTTTTTTTTAATTATTAACCTCTTAATAGAGTTTGGTTTTGTTGCTTACAAGTTAATAAATAAAATAAATTTCACTAACATGTAGTGAAGCAGATAAACAATGAAAACTAACCATTTTCTTGGGCAACATGAGGTAAGACCTTCAGTCTTCAATACAAACTTCAAGCTCTGTAAACCAGACTACCCTTGCGATCGTGCCCAGGTGACCTGGGAATCTTTAATTTACCCAAGAGTTGCAGATTTCAGTGATCTTAAGAAAACACGATGAAAAATAGATGTTAATGAAATATTAAATATTGCAGAAGTTGTGATGGAGTCAGAATTTTCATGATTCACAGCAGTTCCATTTCACCTGAATGGACAAAGTGATGTCTACCATATCTTTATTTTATGTAGATGGGTAATTTTTTTGATGTTTTGAGTGGGTTTTGTTTGTTTGTTTTTTGTTGTTGTTGTGGGGTTTTTTTGTGGTGTTTGGGGGGGGTTTGGCTTTTTTGTTTTTAGTTTGAATTAATTGAATACAATAAAAAGGACTAGAAATTATGATTTTTAAAATTTTTTATTTCTTTGTTTATTTTGTGCCAAATTTGCTGCTTTTGTTGTCTCAGTATTGTTGAAGCTTCTTAATTCTGGGGCTGTTTAGTCTGGAGAAGACTGAGAGGGGATCTTATTAATGTTTATAAATATCTAAAAGGCAAGTGTCAAGAAGATGGGGCTAGTCTGTTTTGAGTGGTGCCCAATGAGAGGACAAGGGGCAACAGGCACAAACTGGAACACAAGAAGTTCCACCTCAATGTGAAGAAAAACTTCTTTCCTGTGAGGGTGATGGAGTACTGGAACAGGCTGCCCAGAGAGGTTGTGAAGTCTCCTTCTCTAGAGACTTTCAAAACCTGCCTAGGTCTGTTGCTGTGTGTCCTGCCTTGGGTGATCCTGCTCTGGCAGAGGGGTTGGACTAGATGATCTCCAGAGGTCCCTTCCAACCCCTACCATTCTATGATTAATAAATGGTCAGATGCAAATTTGAAGTAAAGCTTGAAGTAAAGCTGGTAGTTCAAGGGGTAACCAGAATGTATTATCCTACTGAAGTCACTTGAGCCTTTCCTTTTCCTTACTGTCTTTTCTCTCAGCCCACTGGGCTTTGAGATGAATTATTATTTCATTGGGTGACAGTCGGGGCCTAATCACATGAAGAGATTACTTGACCTTTCTCTGTCATGAACATTGTAGTTTCAAGCTGAGTGACACTTAAGACACATTTTGAAGCTTTTTCTGTGTCAGAAAATGATAGGTATGTATATTTATAATTATGCTTATGATAAATGGATATATGAACATAGAGAAGTACAACTATAACTTCTATTGGGAGTCTTAGGAGATATAACCTTAGACAGATTTTTGTAGTGTAAGAAAATATTAATAAAACATTAATTAGGTGTGGAGTTTGCTGTTACTTCCGTAAACACACAAATAAAGCCATATTTCTGTTCTGTAGTGTAGCTGTGATGATAACATATGGCCTCCAAACTTACAAGATTTTTTTTCTGGAAACATTTATGCATCATTAATACTTAGCCCTTCTGGTAGGTAATAAAAGAGCATTTAGGAGAATTCCCTTACCCATTTTCTTTTCTTTTTTTTTCTGTCTCAGCACATAGGCATTTTGTTGGTCGAGGTGGGGCGAAAAGCAAACCAGAGCTATTTAGAACACCCAGTTTAAATACTGGTCATCCACTCTATTATGCATTTTTCCTAATGTAAAATGTCACTTGCAATCAGAGGGTTTTATGATATTCTGATGCACAGTAAATGTGTGTATTTGCTAATTGCCTAGACTTTTCCCAGTGTATTAATGATAACATACAATACCTAAGTGCATTCTGTATACTAACAGGAGTAAACTTGGAGCTTTTGGATGAAAACAGTGGGGGCTTCTGTCATGTAGGAAGTTTTGGAAACAGTTTGGAAGTGTTGGAATAAGCCTATTAGCTGTATGTTTCTACAGCAGTGGTCAGCAATTAGAGTTAACAGTGCTGACATTTACATCGTGTGTGTAGGTGTTAGACTTCATAAAATACTGAAATGACTGAAGCAATTTACACCATGTTGCGGGCTGTCCTAATGCTCTGAGGACCACATTGCTCTGTGTGGTACTGGTTTTACTTCCAAGCATAGGGTTTAGAAACATAGCTCTATTTTTCTAGGAAATAATTTAATTAATTAATAAAAAGGCAGCAGAGTAGTGAGGACTGGGTAGCAAAGCAAAATCTGGGTCTCAAGAAGTGACAAGAGAATGTTTATGGAAATGATACCTGCTTGTGTTTCTCTGAATGAATTTCAGAGGGCAGGTTGTACAAAGAGTTAATGATTTAGTAATCAACTTTGTTGTTTGGTGGGGGTTTTTTTGTTGGATTTTTTTGTTTGTTTTTTTGTTTTTTCTCCTTTGCATCACATACACCCATACATTAAATATCTAGAAAGATGATTTGACATGGTGTGGCCCATCAGAAATGCACTCTGGGGCTTGTAGGGTTGTATTCTGTCAACTCCAGCAGGTATCCAGACTATCTGTTCTGCTGTAAGTTTAACAACTTTTGTTTATTAGAGGGGAAAAATGAGGCAGTAGAAAGCTGCATCTCCTCCCCACAGGAGTGTTGCTCTCTCCATTGGCAATGAGGGAGTGGGGGAAAAATTGTACCTTACTTAAATACGTGATGTTGAAGATTACCAGGTAGAAGCTCTACAGTGTTCAAATTGCTATCAGGAGGCATGCTAATTGTCTTTTATTCTCCTATGAAATGTTCTTACAGTAGCTTAAAATAACATAAACTGAGGCTCCTGGAAGACTTTTGAATATGTAGTAATAATTGTTTGAAGTCCAAAAAACTGGGGGGGGGGGGGGGGGGGTACAAAAAAACCACCCTTTTTTTAGCCCGGGGGGGAAACAAGCCTTTTTTTTTAAAAAACCTCCTTTTGTTTTCCCTCCTTTTCTAAGCTTTAAGCCACTTCTAGCGT
>WTSP01016032.1:36229-103140 GCA_025331215.1 Actenoides lindsayi
CAGTCTGGGACTCCCCTGGTGCCTGCTCCACAGCATCAGTGGTGACAGTGATGTAATTACCATCGGGGGGTTGGGTTTGATACTGGTTCTGTATATATTCCATTTTTTTATTATTTTCATCAAAGTTGTTCTAGTTTCCTTTTCTAATTGCTAAGTCTCTCTCCCTTATTCCCTTTCTCTTCCTCTTTAGGGAGAGAGGGGGGTTCACAGAGAGTGTCTGTTATAGGTCTGAGGGGCTTCCCTGACCCTAAACCATGACAGTTTCCTTTTCCTGTTGAGTGTAAAATGCTCTCTCCTAATGAAGCTGTCTAAACTTGCTTTCTTATTTGTTTTTTCTCTTGATGTTTGTCTTTTTCCTGATGAACAGTGGACAGTGCTTTGCCACTGCTTGCATTGTACATAAATTGTGTCATTTGTGTTTGTTCATTTGCTGCTGCTCAAGATGCATTACTGAGTCTGGACTCTGTTAAAATAGATGACACGAGGAGATGCAGTTGAGCCCTTGTAAACATAGTAAAATTTAGAGTTAGCTGCTTATATGCAGCTTTATTAATTAGTAATGTTTTTTCTGTGTTGCTGATCTTCAGGGATATCTCTGGAGGCTGTGATGACTGTGTTTAAATCCAGATAGGGAAATAAATTAGAGAGTAAGCTATGGTGTCTATATGCTTCCTGTTTGTAATGTTGTATACATCAATGAAACCAAAGCCAGCTGAGCCATCTGCTGAGGAGATAAGAGTCCAAACTGTGTGCCTTTGTCAGAGAACTTGTTTAAATAGAGAATTTAATGGTCTTTATTACATTAATTGCTATTTGGCTCAACTTTAAAACCATAAAATAGATTTTAATTATTATTTAATCAATATTTAATTTCCACTTAAAGAATTTGCCTTCAGCTCTTAGATGGCTTCATCTCTTCACTAGTCCATTGCCTGGCAATATTTGCAGTGCTGACTGGCCGGATTTGGCTAACTAGCAAAATAAGAATAGGGTGTTCGTAGGTGGAGGCTGAAGGCATAATTGGGATGGCAGTGATGTCTAGCCCTGTGAATGTGTTTCCTTTCTTTGTCTTTATATAATGAGTAGAAGAATGGATGTATCCCCATCTGCTTAAAGTAGATTTCATATCAGCAGTAAAAAAATATGTGCTTTTAATCTGTATTTGACTAAAAATTAACACATGTCAACCGTGTATTTATCAAAATAGTAAAAGGCCTGGGAGCTGAATGATAAATATTGTGATCATTTTTTTTTGTATGCTGCATTCTATAAGCCAGCATGAGTTTGGCTTGTGGGTGATGGAAAAATGTAATTATTAAATATAGGAACATTAATTCTGAACTAGTGGTGGTCTTCAGCTGCCTCTGCCTGAAGTAGTTCAAATTAAATATTCTACTGTTTGCAGGATGTCTATAGGGAAGGAGCATGCAGGACACAAGGATACATTTTAGTATTTGATGACCATTGAACAGCTCTTATTTTTTCCCAATCAATTGATATTGTGTGTCTAGATAGAAGAGTGAGCCTAAATTTTACCTTGAACTGCGATTTGCAAAGTCTGTGAGTGTTTGTATTTCATTCTCTGTTTTAGTCAGATGACCCTCCTTACTTGAAGAGGACAGAGGTAGAAAGGCATGACAAAACTATTCATGAATGTTTCAAAAGGAACCTGATCTTGTTCTGCTCTGTAACTGAGGAAGACTTTGCTAAGATGGTGTTCAGGTTCATGAACTTTGATTACTTTTTTGCTTCAGTGTTCATTGAATTGACAATGTCCAACTTCAGTGTCCAAGGATTACCTGCTTTGTTTTTATGACAGTTATGCCAAAGGGCTTTCGGTATCAGTCTACATCAAGACAAGCCTAGGGAAAAAGGGAAGAGAGACTGTGCCTAAGGCTTCATCAAGGGCTGGCTGAGCAGTGTTTTGTTTGCAGAAAAAGTATGTTGCCAAGCACTGAAAGCAACCTTCCCCTTCACTGTGAATCCATAGGAGGATGTTCCTGTGGAAGTATTTGTCTGACTTCATGAATATTTATTTTGCAGTGTGCTTTGAATGCATTGTTACAATAATTCTATCTTAAATACCACCATTAACAGAGATGGAAAAAAGAGAATGGCATCAGTTAAGACAGAGACAGGGGAGTGTGTGTCTCTATATATGCTCAATTAGCCTTAGACACTACTAATTTATGGCCATATTGTGACACTAATACTCACAGATGGAGTAGGATATTATGGAAGAATTCTGCCCAAATGGCTGAGGCTGCAGGCACTTTCTCTTTGGAAGGAAAGACAGGGAGAGGATGTTCCCAGTGTGAGTCAGTAGTGCCTGCAGTGTGGCTAATCCCATACCTTTTAAGTGCATTGTCACTAACCATGAAAAACAAGCAGTCTTGTGGTTCACTCCTCATATTTCTTCAGCCTATTCTGCCTGTCAGTAGAAGTGTAGAGTGCCCATGATTCTGGAGTACTGTGTCCAGCGCTGGAGCCCTCAACACAGGAAACACATGGAGCTGATGGAGCGGGTCCAGAGGATGGCCACAAAGATGATCAGAGGGCTGGGACACCTCTCCTACACGGACAGGCTGCGGGGGTGGTTCAGCCTGGAGAAGAGAAGGCTCCGGGGAGACCTACTAGCAACCTTCCAGTACCTGAAGGGGGCCTCCAGGAAGTCTGGAGAAGGGCTGTTTACAAGGGCCTGGAGTGAAAGGATGAGGGGTGACGGGTTTAGATTAGAGAAGAGTAGATTTAGATTGGGTATCAGGAAGAAGCTCTTTACACTGAGGGTGGTAGAACAGTGGAATGGGCTACGCAGGGAGGTAGTTGAGGCCCCATCCCTGTAGATACTTAAGGTGAGGTTGGACAAGGCTCTGAGTAGTCTGGTCTAGCTGAGGGTATCCCTGCTCACTGCAGGGGGGCTGAACTAGATGACCTTCAGAGGTCCATTCCAGCCCTAGCCATTCTATGATTCTAAGATAGTATATGATAATGAATTTTCCCATAGAAATGGGAGCATCATAGCAGCCTTCTTAATAAAGGGATAACTTCGAATACTACTAATATTGGCCTAGTTTTCTAGAATAAGAAAGATAATGTCTTTGGTGTCATGCTCAAAGAAATGTGAAACTTCCACTAGGTTGTAAATAAATCTGCCTGCTCCTTCTAAAGAGTCAGAGACTGTGATAATTGGCATTCAAAATGATGCTGACATCAGCCCAGTGGTTCTTGCCACAACCGAAAGAGGAAATAGTTGCCATTTAATTCTAATGCAGTGAGATAGCCTGGAGCCAAATAATACATTTTTGTTAGTAATTATTTAGCACAATCTCAAACTGCAAAATAAATTTACGTATGACTTGTCCCTTGTTGAGTGTCTTTCTTAGAGGATATATGGGAACACAGGAAGGAAAATGACTCCAAGAGGACGGTCTGTTTACACTATTTCCACTGTTAACATTGTCAGAAGCCTTTAAATAAAATTGAAATCTGGTTTTAAACACGAAGGACTCCTGCATGCAATATGTAACAAAATTCCATCATTACCTTGTTATGTGAAAATGAATGTATGAATACAAAAACACTTTCCTGAGTCCTTAGCTGTGGAAGTCCTGTGGGTTTTTTACAAATGTTCAAGTAATTGAACATAAACAGTGAAGGTTGTTTGAAATTCCTCCTCTTTTCATTCAGCGAATTTAAAAAAAACCCCAAACAATGAATTACTTACGGATCTTTGTGGATCAATTTTTACATAGCTTTAAAATGAAGCATTAGTTGTGTTAATTTAAGGTAAAATATGACAAAGGTTCATTCCTAAGTGGTGATGTGAACCCTGCTCTTTGTGCTTAGCTGTGATCTTTGAATCTGTGTGCTGCTGAATGAGCTGGATGTGACTAAGGAAGCTCTCAGGGGCTGTGAGAAATTTGGCCCTAATGAGATGTCCTCCCTCCTCACCTGTCCTGTGCTGGGTTATTGAGAGGTCTCCAGTCACCTTATCATCCAATGGAAACATGCTGGAGAGCTGAATGCAGTGCAGCTCCAGCAAGTCCTGAAAATGACTACTGATGAGTGAAGAGTAATATTTACCTTTAACAAGCTCCCTCAGTGGGAAGTGCTGTTTCTAATCTATATTGCTCTGTTAATAATCTGTATTGCTCTCTTAATAATTCTATATTGCTCTGTTATCTTTACATTTCTGTGGTTCGGGTCCTCCAAGCTGGCACTGGTGTGCACCAGAATTGCAGAGCTTCTTATGTTGTCCCTGTACCACAGTCCTGCATTGTCAAACATTGATGCCACAGTATGTATTAAACAGGATAGTACAAGGTCACTCTTTTTTTGGGCACTCTTCTTGGAAATGGGGTGTTTTGGTGGCTGACAAGCATCTCTGCTATGAGGGAAGGCTGAGATGGCTGGAACTGTTCAGTCTGGAGAAGAGAAGGCTTCTTACCAATGTGTGCAAATACCTTAAGGGTATAATGAAGATGGAGCCAGGCTCTCTTCAGTGATGCCCAGTAGCAGGACAAGAGGTAGTGGGCAGAGGAGATTCCCTTTGAATGTCAGAAAACCCTATTTTGCAATGAGGGTGACCAAGCACTGGCACAGGTTGCCAAGGCAGATTGTGGAGTCTCCACCCTTGGAATTATTCAAAAGCTGCCTGGATATGGTCCTGGGCAACCAACTGTACATGACCCTGCTTAAGCAGGAAGTTTGGACCAGATGATCACCAGAGGTCCATTCCAACCTCAACCATTTTGTAATTCTGTGAAATCCTTGTTCTGTTTTGCTTTATAGTAATTTTTCCTTTGTGTTTCACTTTCAGGAAAAAAAAAGAGGCAAACCGCCCCCCCCCCCCCAAACAAAGCAGCATTAATACAAACCTGGCACAACTTGTTTAAATAGATGGACTGAAAAAGAAAGGAAACACAGTCCTTAGCTTAGCTGGAGCTGTAGATCTTTGTCCTCCGAGGGCAGCTAAGAAGTTAAATCCAGGGCTCCAGAGTCAGATAGCCTAATTTGTCTGATGTAGGCATACCAGCAGTTACTGGTGATATTGGAGAGGCTGCACAGGGACCTCAGTGTGGGAATATGCACTGCCTGGTCAGGTCTGAGTGCTGCTGAAGCTGCTGCAGTTGCCTGCAGCTCTCCTCAGAGCATTGACGGTAGCTTAACAGGAGGACTAAACATATTTTTGAAGAGAAAAGGAACAGAACAACAACAAAAAACAGAACAAAACAAAAAAAAAATGGTTCATCACTGAAGAAAAAAATACATGGAAAAATCTGCCAGAAATGCCTCTCTGATACTTCAGATTTCAGTGATTACTGGTGTTCTCAGGCTGAGATAGAAGAGGCAGGATGCTGCATGCTCAGATAGGTCCTCTCAGACTAATAGGTAGGTAGTGGGGGCTCTTATTGATTTGTAAAGTGCATCTTGACAGATCTGCTTGAAAGTCTGGGATTTTATTACCCAGCCGGGTCTAAAGCTGCAGGAATTTGTGCCTGAAGCAGCTGCTAGCGATAATTTCTCTCCAAATTAAGTCACTTCTATTTAAACAAGAATCAGACTGATAGTGACTTTTCTGACATGAATTAACTCCATCTTTATGGTAGAGTTATGTAGGCTACACCATGTCAACTCAGGATGTTGGCTATATATCCCACCATCTACTTCCTCACCTGCAGTCTGTCTGCCTATTGTGGCTGAGTGGATAGCTCTGAAATTTGAAGCAAGGCATATGGGAATGTTTTGTACACTGCTTAGTTTTAGTGTAAATGAGCTTTTTTTTTTTTTTTTTTTTTTTTTGAAAGGGGCCATTTTTGTTCTGGGTGCCTTAATATGCAGCATTGGTTGCTCCATTTTCCTTTGGGAGAGGTGATGAGGGTACTTTTATCTTTCTGAGGCAATCTAATGTAAAACAGAAAAGAAGAAGAATGACAGTAATTAATAAGTTTCCTTTGATAACCATTATTTTTATTGGTGATGCTTAAAATTTACATGTGGAATAATGTCTCTGTGATTTTGTGTTAATGCCTTTTAAATTTGAGTTTCATTCATAGGAAATTTTATACTGGGGAGAAGGGCTTTTAATGTGCATTTGCTAATTTTTAACAAGCTGAACTGCAGCATTAAAATATTCTGTTTATAGTGACAAGTGAGTTCAAATCAGGTTGTAAAGGTTGCCAAGCTGAATCTTTTGTTTTTAAATATTAATTTGGAGTGGCTTATTCTGAGACAAGTGCATATGAGGGAGATGGTAGTTTCAACCACACTTTGAATCTAGCCCTGAACTGTGATTCACAGTAATTAGATTATTACCATTTGCTATTAAAATGCATACTGTTGTATTCAGCTGCATTCATCTTTAAGATGGCCCATTAGCAAGCAGTCAGACCGCAGAAAGCTCCTGGGGGTTTTCGAAAAGAGATAGCATTTTATTGTAATACAGAGGAAAGTAGAAGCACAGCATGGCTCAGGCACCTGTATCATTGTGGCAATTGAAACTCTTTTAATTGGCTAGCCTGGGATTGACTTGCTTTTCAAGAGAATTGCATTTGGAGAATTAAAGGAACTAGATTGTCCTCAGGTTGTAAACCCTCAGCAGGAGTGAAGACCTGGAAGCTGTTCTTCACTTCCTGGTGACAAAACAGCCATGTAGGGAAAATCTGTGAGAGCCTGATGTCTCACTGCTGCTAAGGTATGCATCTCAAGTACATTATTTATGGAGAAGTATGTTGTTTCTAATCAATTATATGCCTTTCTGCATGCTAGTAATGACTTCATAATTAGAGCAAATAAGGTGCATTAAATTTCAACGTGTAGTGAATAGTGCTGTAGTATTAATGTTGACTTACACCAAAGGTATTAAACCCCTCTAAAGAAGTGGAACAAGGAGATAAATTACTGAGATCTTGAGTGACATCAACTAACCTGAGAAACTGAATTCTGAAAATAGATGCAGTGGAAAATATAGTTATTAATTTTATCCATAGAATCACAGAATCACTGTGGTTGGAAAAGACCTTTAAGATCATAAGTCTAACCATTAACTAACTCTACCAGGGTCAATACTACACCATATCAGTGAGCACCAGATCTAGATGGCTTTTAAATACATCCAGGGATGACTATTCAACCACCTCCCTGGGCAGTCTGTTCCAGTCTTTGATAAACCTTTCTGTATAGAAGTTTTTCCTAATGTCCAATGTAAACGTCCCCTGGCGTAAGTTATTACCGTTTCCTCTTGTCCTATCCATTGTGACTTGTGAGAAGACCTACACTCACTTCTCTACAGCCTCCTTTCAGGTAGTTGTAGTCATAGAGTGATGAGGTCTCTTCTCAGCCTCCTTTTCTCCAGACTAAATAAGCTCAGCTCCCTCAGCCTCTTCTCATAAGACGCTTCACCAGTTTCGTTGTACCTCCTCTGGACCTGCTCCAGCACCTCAATGTCTTTCTTATACTGCAGTGCCCAAAACTGAACACAGTACTCAGGGTGTGGCCTCACTAGTGCTGAGGACAGAGAGACAAACACTTCTCTAGTCCTGCTGGCCATACTATTCCTGATGCAGGCCAGGATGCTGTTCTCCTTCTTGGCCATCTGGGCACACTGCTGGATCAGGTTCAGCTGGCTGTCAATCAAGACCCACAGGTCTCTTTCTGCTGAGCAGCTTTCCAGCCACTCTTCTCCAAGCCTGTAACTTTGCATGGGGTTGTTTTAGCCTGAGTGCAGGACTCGGCACTTGGCCATGTTGAAGCTCAGGTGACTCGCCTCAGCCCATCAATCCAGCCTGTCCAGGTCCCTCAGAAGAGGCACTCTGCTGAAAAAAAAAATAATAATAATAAAAAAAGACTTCTGTATAGTGGCCTTCCTTCAAGCTTTTGCTTTTAGTAATGTTGGTGATCCTTCTTGCACCTAGGCTGAAGTGGAGACTAATTGTATGAAAGCCCCTAGAGGCAGCCAACACCTGCCTCTAGAGGTACAAAAAGATGGCATCATTTATCACAGGCTGTACCAGGGATAGTGGTTATGTTGTACTAAGTGGTGACCAGTTGCCCTCTCCGACTAGAGAGTACCATCTCTTAAGTGTTGCTGCATGGCATACCAGAGAGAGCTAGGAGAGCTGTATGTAGGTGGATTGATTTTTCAGTGCCCAGTGATAGGCCAAGGGGCAATGGATAGAAACTGGAACACAGGGAGTTCTACCTAAACATCAGGAAAGACTTCTTTGCTTTGAGAGTGACAGAGCACTGGAACAGGATGTCGAGAGAGGTGGAGTCTCCTTCTCTGGAGACTTTCAAAACCCTGCTGGACATGTTCCTGTGCAATCTTGATCTAGGCGAAGCCGCTTTAGCAGGAAGTTGGACTATATGATCTCCAGAGATCCTTTCCAACTCCTACTATTCTGTGATTCCACGAAAATTCTGTCACTTTCAGATGTTAATCTGTGCTCTTTTCTTGCCTGTGCCGATGTGAAAGTATGGTCATGGTTACATGGCAGATTTACTATTGTTTATCTAGTTCTACTTGGAAAAAAATAAATGCATAGGTCTGCTACAGGGCTTTCTCCTTTTGGAATGGTGTTTTCTAGCCATGCATGTTTACTCAGTTTGTCAAGAGATTCAGAGGTATCCAGGACAGCCCACAAGATGATTTTGCTGATGCAGAGTAACTCCTTAGCTGGGCTCCCTCAGCCTGTATCAGACTAGGTGATTGTCTCTTCCAGTTCTGGTAAAAGCTTGGAAATACCGCAAAAGGCTTGTCCAGTTATGTCCACATGGGAGGACTGAGTGGCTTTTCTCTCTTGATGATCACTACAGCGGCCCCTCTGGAGACCCATATCAACTAGGGGAGAGGCTGAGGAAGCTGGATGCTGCTGGAGATCTGCATCGAGCTGCCACTCACTTTCCTGGCCATTCAACTGGCACATAATTCTTGTATCTGCCTTCAGTCTATTGCATACTGTGCTCCACTGGACTACATTGTTGCAGGAGGTAAATTTAAGATGACTGATGAGAACTGGAAACTGCAAATGAGAAGTGACAGACAGAATCTTCCAGAGTACCCTCTCTAGCTGTGGCTCAGGAACGGGAATGTGTTGCTCAAGTAACGTGTTTCCTTTTGTCTGTTCAAGGGCACCCTAAAAAGGGAAGGCTGTGAGTGTTCTTGAACTATGTCTTGAAAAAGGATTGTTGTGGTAAAGATTTACTCTTTTTCAGTATTTCAGTAGTTTCCTTCTCCAACACCATCTCTGGGAAGCTGAGATTTCAGCAATTTTTAAATATATTTCATCCAGATGCCTTTGGGATGCTTCTTGAGATTTCTTGATCATTTTTTTTTAAATAACACTGCTGTTACTTATCCTCAAACTTCATTTTGATTGACTTTATTAAATGGGCTTTGATTTTCTCGGTTTTGAGTTAGAAAAAGCTTCTCCTGGCATTTGTAAATGTTCAGGTGTGGAGATGTCAGCAGACATCTGGTATGATGAAGTCCCTCATAAGAACAAGTGCTAAGGAATGTGAGATTTCTCCCAGCTGCTTACAGAATATTTTGGTTAGGCGGTCTATAACAGAATCGCACCATGATACCTAGCTTGTTGGCCTTCCCACTGATTCTTACCTATAAACACTCAACCCTATCATCACCATCAAGACAATCAAAGCAGCCCTAGCATACTGGGCCACTCCACCACCTCTCCTTTGTGGCTTATCACTTCGGAAGAGTTTCTAGCAATGCAGCACTCTAAATGTGCAAATCTCATAGTTTTCCTGTTGTCCCATTACACTTTTCAAGAAAGCCTCTTTGGGATATTCTTGTATTATCTTGGTATAAAACATTGGCTATAGCCTGTTCATTATTTGTATTTATTGCATTATTCCATGAAACTCTGCCAATAAAATGAAATTCTGCATGTCTTGATAGTAAATATCATAATAAAATTAATCAAAAATATTCATATGAATGATAAAAGGAAATATTTGCCCTGTGTTACTCCATAAGAAACTGAGAATTAATTTGCTATCATATTTTAATATCTTCCTCCAGAACTGTGAAGGTACATTCTTGTGGTGTTCTCTAGAGCTGCAAAGTACCTTGTCCTTTTGGAGCTGTATGCCCATTACTGTTAGTTTAAAAAAGCCAATGCAATGTTAGGAATTATTAGGATGTAGAAAACAGAACAGAGCTTCATTATGACACTGAATAATTTCACAGTGTGCCTGCATGTTCAGTGTTCAGGACAATTTTGGTCTCCATCTCTCAAAAAACATGTACTAGAAAGGGGGTAGATTCTAAAAAGGGCAGTGAGTATGATCAAGGTTATGCAATGACTCCTGAGCAAGGAGGGACTAAATTGACTAGGGCTCTTTATTCAAAAAAAAAAAAAAAAAAAAAAAAAGAAAAAAAAAAAGCAAGCTTATTTTAGAACACTATAAAATAGTAAATGGCATTGAGAAGATATACAGGGAAGAAATGTTCACTGTCTCATCTAAGAAAATAAATGAAACTAGCAAGAGCTGGTTTAAGGCAAACAAAAAGAACTACAGTTCAGTGCATAAACTCCTTGCTGCAGGAATCTGTAGATAATAAAAGTTGACATGGGCTTAAGGTATGACTGGAGAGTTTCAAAGCAAAGAATTCCATGAAGCACTCTTTTAATACAAAATAAAGCCCCTCATAAAACACCCAAACAATGAATCAAACAAAAAAATAAGCCAAAGAAACCCCCAGCACTTCCATCTTGGAAATCCACAAAGTGTTGCAGACAGAGAGAATATTCCAGGTCTGCATACTAGATATTGCTCTGTCTTGAAAGTATTCCATGCCTCCAGTCAACATGCTGGGTGGAATTATGTTATTTCTTATACTCTTGTGGTTTGCCACCAGATGAACAGATAGAAGAAAGTTATTTTTCCATATGTTTTGTTTTAAAATAATGCTTTGTGAGGTGTTTGTGTATATACATATCTAAAGATACCTAAAAAATTTCTCCATCATAGCCAAGTGTTCCTTGGTGCAGTTCAGTTTAAATAAGTATGATAGGATAGGAAGCTGTTTTCCCAAGTTCTGCACTTGTAGCCATGATAAAATTCTTGCTACACATATGAAAAAACACAGAAATCTATTTTGGTTTTTCTGACACTTGTTTTAGGGCTTTATGGTTTATTTTTATGTGTGTGTGTGTGTATATAGTAAAAACTATAAATTTGATGGTACATAGCAAATACTTTTCATAGAGTATGTTTTCTGAGAATGAGTGTTTCCACCTATTCTGCTTTTAGATAACAATTGGTGGAAGAGTTTAATAGTGTCATTTTGTTTTGTGGTTTTTTTTTTTTCCTGGCATGCTCTGTCACTTTATATACTAAAGAAATCTCTTTAGTAACACTTAACATTGTTATCATGGAAAAAAGAAAGCCTTGTCTTTCAGGTTCCCCCCCAGCCAAATCATACAGGCATGTAACAAGGAAACCCTCAAGGTTTCATGGGTGTTTCCTTAAGGGAGATGCACAGAAAACTATTTTGACACTGCTGCAAACACACACGTATGAGCAATACAGTTCATGGTATTGTTGAAACTGGCCTCCTTGCAGAGCTCCAGTGCAAGTAGTATTGATTGGGTAGGCAGCCCAGAAGATTGTGTAGAAGACACAATCTCACAGTCACTTCTAGTGATAAAAAAAGGACCGGAAGGCATTGTGTACTTTGTCTGTGAAAAGTATTAGGATCCTGCATGATTTATTATAACAGTTTATTTAAATCATGATTGCACATTTTAAAAAAAAGAATAGTATTTTGTTACATTTTAAGATGAAAGTTTGTCAGTGGGACCTGCTTTTGCATTTTAGTTATTGATAGATTCCCACAGAGTGTCTTGAACTATGCACATAGGAATCAGCTTTACTATAAAAAGGACCAGCTGATTCCTTCCCAAGAGGCTTTTTTGGATGGTAGAAAGCAAAAAAACCCCACTTTTTTCCCCCTTATAGTGCACATCTGTGATACTGTGTAACAAATTTCTCCTGCTGCTTGACATTTACTTATTCAGTGTGTATCTCGGAGAATTATTTGTAATTGTGGTGACTTCTTTTTTTTTAAATAAAAATGAGTATGTTAAATGCAAGTAACTACATTAACGTGACATTATTGCTGAAATTTACACACACAAAGTTAGGAAATTCAGAATAATGATTCCCGCAGCTAGGATAACTTGTCACTTTTCTTATGTGAGGAGTACTATTTTCTGTTATTCTCCATGAGCATTTGTGTCTTGTTAAATGCTGAAAGTTGTTTATCTGGTTAGACCGCAGTCTTTCTCTTACACAGCTTTGGATTTTGCTAAGGTTGTAGTTGTGTTGTAATTTCCTCAGCAATACTTGAACGTCAGTGGAATAAATATGGTGAAAACCCAATACTTTTCAGTCTGTAATCTCTCTTTCCTCAAAGATTATATTAACCTGTATGGAGACAGTGTCAGGGGCTGAAACTGTGCCGGAGTCCTGGGTAAGGGAGGGCCAGTCATCAGACCTTCGCTGCAAAGAAAGCAGAATGAAGCAATTTTTTTTTTTTTTAATTTTTTTTTTTAAACCCTGGGGCATGTTTTGACTTCCTGTAGTTCACCTTTATATAATTACAAAATCTCTGCTACAGGTATTCTGCAGCTCCACAGTGTCAGGCTGTTGCAGCATATTCCAGTAGCATGTTTTCAGTTGGCACTGCGACATAATTTTCCTAGGTGAGATCAATTAACTCAACATGCAAATGGCCTATAGTTAATTTAGTTGAGCCTAAATGAACAGTTATACCAGATTATCTATGCTGGCAGGAGGGTATGAATCTTTTCCTGAGAAAAGCTGTATCATAAACCGTTTCAGACAGCGTTACTACAAAATCTTGGAAATAACAGTAGTGGTCTATACTTAGCTTTCTTGAGAAAGAACTGCAGATTTGCAAAGATAGGTATTGGCATATCCAAAACTTTTCCTTAGAACAATGTGAACTCTTTGGAAATAGGATATAATCAGCACAAAGTGAGTGACTGGAGGAACAGCAGCTTCTTTTGTTTGTAAGTGGATTATGTTTTTTTTACTTACTCAGCTAAAGTAAAACCAAAAGTGCATTAAATGCAAGAAACATGGTGTATTTGAACTCTCAGAGGCTTTGCTTTATTTCATAAACAAACATCCTTCTAATTGGCAAAGGACATAGTGTGGCTCTGTAATATGAATGTTGTTTTAAAGGTGCAAAAAATCCTTTAGTGCTATTATTAGCAAATCTTTTAGCCAGTAGCAGAGGGCAGGATTGTGAGGCAGTCAGCAAGTGTCCGTAAGTGAATTGTTACAGTGGACACCCACACATCTGGCATCAACTGTATAGTTTAGCCCTACACCCTCTAGTATTTAGGCTGGTCTTCAAGGTGGCATCTTCACAGGCTTCTCTGCAGGTCAGCTGGCAAAGAAATCTTTTGGTTTCCTATTTGAAACTAGGCCTTCTTAATTGTTCTGGTTTTTGGCTTTTATTTTTATTTTTTTTAAATATATGTAGGTACTGTAGGTTTATGTGTATGCACTTGAAGTCAAAGTTTGCTCACTTAATCAAATGTTTTGCTAATCAGCCTGTTACTCAGTCTGGCTGAGACCTGGTCAAAACCAATACAAAGCTTCTTGCTTCACAGTGTGTATTTGGAGTTACCTGTGCACATAGATTTGGAAAAAATTATCTAGTGCATGGTGAATAATGCTGTATAATGCGTTCCACATATGTCAAAAAAACACAAAAGGAGCTTTATCAAGCATCCTTCAAGGAAATTCATTCTTGAGCTAAGATATTTTATCCTAAGAGTGATTTTTCTTATAATAATTTAGAGATGTGACTCATTTCAAAGTTCTTTCACTTTAATGACTTCTGTTGGTGGCACAAAGCTCCAGTGTCACCAGTATTCTGTGCCTAAACCTGCTGTCTGCTGAGGAGCTGCCAGGTGCATTGAATCCTGTCAACTTAATAGAGATTTGTAGTAAGAGAAGCTGCTGCCTTCCTAAGAAGTTCAGACTGAGCCTTGGCACTTAATCTAAATACTGAAGCTGCAGGGATTTTCCTGGAGGTAATTTTGAGTGATTATTGGTTGATTAAAGTACTTCTCTCCTTCAGTTTCAATCATGAATTGGCATTATATGTGTGGAGTCAGAGTTTACAATACTGATGGATATCAGTGAGCAACTGTTTTTCACATAAATTGGAAAGAACAGTTTGGTAATCCCCTTTTACA
This sequence comes from Actenoides lindsayi, assembly GCA_025331215.1. Taxonomy (NCBI): domain Eukaryota; kingdom Metazoa; phylum Chordata; class Aves; order Coraciiformes; family Alcedinidae; genus Actenoides; species Actenoides lindsayi. The sequence continues at coordinate 50,491 of WTSP01016032.1, forward strand.
AGCTGTTACAAAATCCCTCAGAGTAGGTCTGCAAACACGTCCACCTACTGCAGTAGCTCTAAGCGACTAAAATATATCCTTTTCACCTTCTGTTTTTATAAGGTAGGCTGTCATGTGTGTCAAATCTGTTGTGTGCAGCGCAAGCTCATTCAAGTATAAATAAGCATTCTCTGATAATGAAATCTTACATGTGTCAAAAATGTAGTATCACTGGGTTGGATATTCATCCTATTGACTATAAACAGAAGAGCTGGTTGTAGCAAATGCTGGTATTTTGAATTTGCTGTGCTGAAATCAGATGTGTGTTTCATTTTTAAACCTATAATCACAGCAACAATGAGCTCCTGTGCTATGCTCCAAGTACATCATGCTTGGATTTCTAGTAAAAGACAGGTCTGACTGTCTATTTCTGCCAGTTTTACCTCTTCTTGCTGTAAGCATTTCCACTGGGTCATCTGTATGGCCTGTCCTGAAAGACCAGGTTGCAATCCTTCACTGAATTTGAGAGTTCTTCCTGAAAACATAATCTATTTCACTGGGATCAAAATAGGTATTTTACTGTTTTAGTAGAAAGCTAGAAAGAGGATTTAATAGTTTGGCATGAGTGAAGGAAGGTGCATTCAGTTCAGAAGTCATTAAAAAAATAACTTTTTGTCCTCAGTGTACTTTCATAAAATTATGATGAAGTAATTAATTTAAATAAAAGAAGAATCTAATTTGCAAATCTTTTGTGAAATTTGTTTTTAATTTCAGGATTTAGCATAGAGCAGGAATTCTAATTTCCAGGTGTTTCTCCTCAGGTTTCTTTTGTGAGCAGTTGCCACTAATTTAGAATCTGGAAAAGTGTCTGTGTTGTAATCACATTTTCATCTGTGGTGACTTTATTGAGATGCTTAACTGCCAGTTCTTGTTCCATTAGATTAATGAGTTTGCCTTCTCTTACTCTTGGAAAGCTGGTAATTGGAAGGGTATATCAGAAAAGATTTCTTTAGTATATGACTGCATGGATCTATGACTTAGAGAAACATTAAGGAAGGAGACTGCTGGGCCTGTGTCATGTCACCAGGAGGACATCTGGTGTAGCACAGGCTCTTGTCCATGAATCTCAGCCTGAGGGAGGAGAGCCAGAAGGGTTTCCTGAAGCCAACTGTTTGGCATGTTGACTTGGGCTTGTGTACATATTCTGTCTCATGGTGTAGAGAGGGAGATTTCTGGAAAACCATTCCTGGCTACTGCCTTCTTCTGCAATTTCCCGTTTTCTGGCTCTTTTGGGGTTGTGGTGTGTGTTTTGTGTTTTCACAGTTGTGTGCAAGTTCTGATGTGCAGCATATAGAATCAGAAAAGGTTGCCATCCATGCTATGTGTACTGCCCTTCTTCAGGGAAGCCTTGATTTTTAAAACATTTATTTATTTTTTTAACAGAGCAACATTAATGCAGCCTTTCTATGCCCCCATTTTTCCAATTTCTTGGTTTCAACTTTCTTCAGATTCCTGTTTGTCATTTTTTCTGCAGGCATCTGTAAATTCCAGGTTACTGCATTGGTAAGTCTAGAGATGCATGATTATGATTCTGCTTATCATATAAGGATGGAAAATAAAATCATTTAGTTCTCCCACTATTCTTGTTTAGTAATGCAGAATATTTTATTTTTACATCGTGTTAAAGGTTGCTTTAATTCTGTCTTTTAAATTTTTTTTCTGTCTCTTCTCTGTACATTTTGTCATTTGTACTGTCTGTAACTCTTACAACTTCTTATCCTGGAATTTCTATGGAAGTGAGTAGCAGGAATGTGATTCAGGTTTTTGTGCTAGTGTCAGCTGAATATTGGATATTAAGTAAATTTTGATTTTACATTTTCATATTTTCTATTTTAGATATTTACACATGAATGATCTTTCCCAATTTTGATAGAGGGAAAGGAAAGGCTGAAACTCTTCTGCAGGTTTCAGAAGTAAAATGACTGGTTTTATATTTAAAGCTCTTTATGTGTTTCCAAGCTGTTACTAAGAAGCAGTAGATAGGAAGCTGATGGGAGGAGAGAGTCTTAAGAGGGTGTAACGCCTCAGACATTTATAATTTTTGATAGATTTCAGAGCATTGCTTAGTAAAAACTGACAAACCCAATTCATGGTGCTCATGAAGATGCTCTGTGTTTCTGTGCTGATTTGTCCTCCAGCTCTCATTGTAGATCTGGATCTTCTACTTACTAAAACTTTTCATAGCTGTATTTTGTTCAGGGAATATTGGGGAATATTAAGATTTCTGGATGCATTGATTTATAGATATCCACATAGAAAATTTCCAATTATTAATTTCTTTTAAAGGAAAGTTAAATACTCCATTCTTTCTGAAATTTTCTGTCACTTCCATCATTTATCAGCAGTCTACTTTCTATCATTTATTGGCAGTCCTGCCTAACCGAGGATGATCCACTTGAATGGAGTTTAGCAAATGTGACACCCATCTACAAGGAGGGCTGGAAGGAGGATCTGGGGAACTACAGGCTTGTCAGTTTGACCTCAGTGCTGGGAAACATTATGAAGCAGACCATCTTGAGTGCCATCATCACATGCCACATACAGGACAACCAGGCGACCAGGCTCAGTCAGCATGGGTTTATGAAAGGCAGGTCCTGCTTGACTAAGTTGATCTCCTCCTATGACAAGGTGACCCGCTTAGTGGATGAAGAAAAGTCTGTGGATGTTGTCTACCTAGACTTTAGTAAAGCTTTTGACACTATTTCCCACAGCATTGTGCTGGAGAGACTAGTTGTTCATGGCTTGAATGGGTGCACAGTTCACTGGATAAAAAACTGGCTGGGTGAGTGGACCCAGAGAGTGGTGGTAGATGGAGTTAATTCCAGTTGGTGGCTGGTTACAAGTGGTGGCCCCAATACTGAGCCCTGGGGAACTATGTCTTTAAATAGCTTTATCAACGATGTGGACGAAAGGATTGAGGGGACCCGTAGTAAGTTTGCAGATGACACCGAGTTAAGTGGGAGTGCTGATCTTCTTGAGGGTAGTTAGGCTCTACAGAGGGATCAGGACAGGCTGGATTGATGGGCCAGGGCTTGACAAGGCCAAATGCCATCCGAGTCATGCACTTGAGCCGCAGTAACCGCATGCAAAGCTATAGGCTGGGGAAGAGTGGCTGGAAAGCTGCCTGGCAGAAAAGGACCTGCGGGTCTTGGTCGACAGCTGGCTGAATGTGAGCTGGCAGTGTACCCAGGTGGCCAAGAAGGCCAATGGCATCCTGGCTTGTTTCAGCAATAGTGTGGCCAGCAGGATTAGGGAAATGATTGTCACCCTGTACTCGGCACTGGTGAGGCCGCACCTCGAGTACCGTGTTCAGTTTTAGGCCTCTCACTACAAGAAGGACATTGGCACAAGTCTCATAAAGAGTGTCTGAGGGAACTGGGGTCGTTTAGCCTGGAGAAAAGGAGGCTCAGGGGAGACCTTATTGCTCTCTACAGCCACCTGAAAGGACATTGTATCAAGGTGAGGATTGGTCTGTTCTCTCAATTAACAATAGATAGGACAAGAGGAAATGAGCTTAAGTTGTGCCAGGGGAAGTTTAGGTGGAAAGAGTTGTACAGCCCTGGAACAGGCTGCTGAGGGAAGTGGTAGATTCACTATCCCTTGAGGTATTTAAAAGATGTGTAGATGTGGTGCTTAGGGACATGGTTTAGTGGTGACCTGGCAGGGCTGGGTTAATGGTTGGACGCAATGATCTTGAAGGTGTCTTCCAACCAAAATGATTCTATGATTCTGAGATTAAGGTATTACAATATCAGCTACCTTTAGAAAATCTTCTTCTGTATATAATGGACATTACATCATTTCAATAAAGCAAGGAAATGTGAGACACATTTACTGTTTAAAATGCACACTGGTTAAATCTTAAATTTTCGTGTATATACACTCTTCCTCTTCTTCTCCTGTCCTCTGCACAATCCCTGCGCTATGATTTTGAATACAGTGCTGTGGAGCAATACTCTTGTATTGTGGTTTGTTTGTTTGTGGTTTTGGTTTTTTGTTTATTTTCTTTTGTTTTCTGAATGAATTGTGTTTGAAGAAGGCAAGTCATCCTTTGCAAGTACTGACCTTCTTTGGCAAATGGTAATGGAGACATATAGATGTATTTCAGGGGAGACCAATCCAAAGAGGTGCCTTTGAAGTAGCTGTCCTTTACATTTGTGCTGGTTCCACTTCATGACAGCTTTGAGGTCACTGACCACTGAAGGATGCCGTAGTCATTCTAAATCTCTGAAATCAAGAGTATTTTAAATAGGATTAGGAAGAGAAGGGTCAAATTGAAAACTGCATCAATTTCTGTAGCTCAGGTCTTAAATAAAGAAAAATGAAGCATGAGATCACGTGTGCAGGGGTAATATTTATCTCTTTCTGCTCTTCCGTTCTGGTGCTGTTGCAGTAATTTCTGGCCATTGCATGACCACACTTGGCAGTTTCATGTGGGGAAAATAACGGGATACATCCTTCTGCCCAGGAATAAAGGGGATTTCAAAATTGCCTTGAATGTTCAACCAGACTGAATAAGTGATTGTATTGGTTAAACAAATGAAACAGATAATAATGAAGCTGCTTTAATAAACTGGCTTTTTTTTGTCTTCTTTACCCTTCCCCTTTCCCCCCACCCCCCCCAGTATCTTTTATGGTAGTGTAAGTGCCATTCACTTGGTCTGCAATGGTTAGAGCTGAGAGATAATACAGTTGGCTCTTCAGTGTATTCACTAAATAAGTCACTATTGTACTCGGAGATGTGCTTTACCTTCCTGTGTCTCTCAGGTGGTATGCGAGTGAAGAGGGATGTAATTGATTTAACAAGGATGCACTTTCAAATACATCTATATATTTTTCATTAACAATAAATAAATGGAAAAGGAAATTACTTTTATTTCATACTGTATCATTCTTTTTAGCAGTAATTATTTCTGAGTTTGCAGATTTTTGCAGCAAAACAACCTACGGGGAAGTTACTCAATTCAGACATAGCTCTAGGAAACAAAGGTGTTTGAGACTTTAATCTAAAATAAAACTTGAATTTTTTTTTCTCAGAGATGTTAAAGAGTTTAATAAGATTCAGTTTTATTTACTAGACTTATATTTAGATGTTCCCACTGTTTGCATTCAAAGGCTATAGTAGTTTATCACAGTTTATCTTGGTGCTCTCAACACAAGATAATCTTCCCAATTGCTCTCCCATCTGGTCAATACATGTGCAATTTAAAATGTTTCCATACAGAATATCTGCTGCTATTGATATTTTGTAAGGCAAAAAGTTTCAGTTATTGGCCAAAGAAAGTGCAGATGCCTAACACATGCTACTCTTGCACTGTTGTTGTGACCACCTTGCTGTACTTCCCTCTCCGCCCCACAGGCCCTAAAGAAATGTGGAGAAATAATTACACAGATTAAGTCTTCAAAGACTGAGCCTGGTTCCTGAAGGTAATAATTGCATCTTGTTAATATTTAATTGGTTTAATATTGTGTGTACACAATATTGGAGCAGGGTACCGTGGTATTGGACAAACCCCTTTCAGAGACATTTTTCTACCAATCTCATGACACCTCTTACTAATTTTATTTTTTTTTTTAAAAGAAGCCCAGCTCCCAATGCATCATTTTATTCTTATCTCTTTGTGTACTACTCAGACTTGTAGATCTTAGGGAACTGATAACAATACTCAGCGGATTCTAATAAAACAGTTGCAAACTGATAATCTAAATGCATGTAAAATGTTATATCTTTTTGAGGAAAAAGGATATATTGCAGGTTTATAGCACAAAAATAATTTTAGATTTAATGTAAGAGTTTTATATGGATGCAAACTGATATTCTGGTCAATAGAAACTGATCAATATTACCTTTTCTTTAAGAAAATGTGTATAAAGTGCAAATGTGAAATAAGCTAAATTAATTTTCCATGAACACTTCTTTGGTCATTTAATCTGAAGACAATTAATTTTTTAGGCATTTTAATTTATACTGATCTAGCTGCTCAGGGAAACATTTTGACAGAACTTCTACTCAATGGTTGTTTATCTTTCTCATCATAGAACATCCGTGTGCCTTAAATCTATGGAACTTGCCTGTGAAAATGTCATTGCAAATGGATTTTTGTTAATGGCTAGGATACCTGTAATTACTGTATCTAGCTTTAATATAAATGCTTTATGTGTTCCCTGTGTCTTCTGAAAAGTAATGTTATTTATTAAGATGTGTCAGTGTTTAAAAGCAAGATTGAAAGTACATTTTATTCTATCTCCAAAATACCTTATTGCCTAGTTGTCTAGAAGATACCTTACTTTCTAGTTGTCTTCAACTAGAGTAATTTCTCTGTGGTAAGTCCTTCATAAAAACAGATCAGGAGCAAAATCAAATAGTTTTGAAACACTGTATGGATTTCAGTTATATTGATTTAAATCCTAATAATCAAACATCCTACTATTGATTGCAAAGTATTCTGCAGGTCACAGAATCATAGGAAGCCTGAGGCTGGAAGGCTCCCCCAACCCCACTCCAATTGGGTATTCAAACAAATTGATGAGTTTACTTTGTCTTCCCCTATTTGATTATTTGTGGCCATTTTTCTTACTGTTACATTTTGGTGCCTTACAGTGGTATGTGGACATCTCGGGATATTTTTAAAATTTTTTTTATGGAATATAGTACATATAATACTGGATTGACTGGTAACAACAAATTCAGGTTCCTTTAAGCATAGATTGATGAATGGGTAAAAATGCTGAAAAAATAAAATAAAATGAAGGAGCTGTCTAGCTGTCAGAGGTTGAGCTTTAATCCTGTAAGTCACTTCACGAACACTGTGTTTCTGTTGTATTTATATGATGCTGAAAAAGCCATATGATGGGCTGCCTTTAAATTACCAGACCAATGATATCCCTGTCCATTTCTCACTGAGTTGTGTTAGATCTCTCTCTAATTGAGGTGAAGAAGATTGAAGTGAAAAAATATGATAAAAGAAGGATTTCTTATTAGTTATTTTTGAGACGATCAAATGCAATTCAGGTTTCTATTACCTCTTCATCAGAAGCTTGTTCTCTCAAGTTTAGAAGTCATCCATAGAGAAAGCAATAGCAATTATAAAATGGGCATTTATTTCTTGCATTCTAAGGATGCATATCTGCCTGCATTACCAAGACCACCATTAGTTTCGAGGTCCCATCTTTAAAAATACTAGCGAATATTGGAGAGTGAGAAGGCAAAAAGAAAGGGTTTGCTATATAATGTTGTTAAACAATGAACAGCAAAAGCTAATGAGTATCAACTCTGTGGTGCCCAAGAGTTGTTACTCTTGCTTCTGCTTTGGATTCATTGGAGCTTCATTGGAAGAGGCCTTAACCTTTAGCCAGTGCACTGAATCATGGTGACTTCTCAGCCTTTTTGCAATCATTTTAATTAGTCCTGCAGAAATGTATGAATATAATTCTTGCCTTAGAGAATCTGTCAGCAACCAAAACTGTAATTATAACTGCATACTACAGCAAGCACATTGTGAATCTCTAGGTTAAACAAAATACATAATAGCTCATATTTGAACTTCATGCACTGTTTTAGTACTGCTTCCTTACATAAGCTGATAAGATATACATATGTGCCAACTATAATTAATTTTGCAATAGTCTGTATTTCTTTTTTTCTTTTTTTTTTTTTTTTTTCAAATAAGTTTTCATTCCTTCAGTTGACCATTTGTCCAGGAATGCTTGTACACTACACAGCTGATCAGAGTTGTTTCTCTCTAGAGAAATTCAAGATCAAATACCTCTAAGAACTGACTTTACATGTCATCTAAGCTGTTCCACTCATATAGGATTCACTATCCTAATGAGGAGTAGCTGATTTATTCATGTGCTGCAATATGTTCCTCTGTCAAATTTCGTCTGCACTCACTGTTCAGCTGTGCAATGTGTGCAGGTTAAGTCCAATGAAGCTTCAGTTCATAGACTTTACATCATAGGTGCTGCATGACTGATATGCTAAAGCATCTATATAATCCAGTATGTATGTGTATTGTACGCTAGACTCATACTAATTAATTCCTGTGAAAACGCGTTTCATTTATTTTTGCGTAACTTTCCTTCTCAGATTCAGAATGTGAATTAATATTTTTAAGTCTTGTTTTTTTTCATGGGTTGAAGGTTCTGTTGTAAGTCTCATTTTGGGTAAGCCAAAACCCAAACCACCTTTGGTTTCCAAATTTTTTATCTTTCATGTTAACTACATATATACAACATTAAGACTTCTGGGCAAGGTACATGTAGTCACCAAACAAGGATGTGACCCAGAAAATCTGCAAGTATATACATAAGAAAAGTGTTATACTTTAAAACAATAAGCCAGTAACTCAGCTGTCAGTTTAGTTTAACCATAATTCCTGGTTTTCACTTTCATGTCCTTTTGTATAGTTCAAGCATGGTGCTTCTCTGACAAGAGTGCTGCAACACACACCAGAGAAAAGGGAATTCTCCATGGCTGATGTGCAGCAGCCCACAGTACCTGTCGCTCTCATGTTTTGCATTGATTTTTTCATTTGTTCTTGTCTCCTCAGTTTTTTATCCCATCCTGCTTCTGCAGTTGTCATGCTGAGACTTTATGCTTTCAGATACCTTTATCGCTGCTGAATGCCTGTGTATAATTTTTGTACCCAGCTGTGGTGAAAGCATGTGCTATTAATATACAGAAGAAAGATGAGGCTTCCTTGCTGGGATAAACGCTTGAAAAAACAGAAGCATTATACAAAAAGAAATTCCTTTATGCAATCATTAACAACATTTTATGTGTGTGTGGGTTTTTTAGTGGTTTTGGGTTAGTTTGTTTGGGTTTTTTTGTTTGTCTTGTTTCTTTCTTTATTTATTTTATTTGACCTTCACTGTCAAATTTATCTTTTTTCAGGGATCTGTTTCAGTGTCAGTGTCTTAAGTTGAATATAAGTATTGAGAGAGATTTTACTTCATATGCTCTGTGAATGAGTCCTTGTTTTCCATATTCTATCTGTTTTCAGTGCAATGCTAAGCTCATTTTTCACAAAAATGTAACAAGGAAATACAAAGGATTTTTTGATGGATGATGTATATTTGTTGAGTGATTGAACACCAAGATAAAATGGGGGGTAACCTGTTATTCAAATCTCAAGAATGAATTCATTGTTCTAATAGTATGGTAGGAAGCATTTATAAAACTATGTATTCAAGGTATAGCCCATAATATAGCCTAGTTATAGTGATCTCTGACAGAAGTACAAAGAAAGGAGACTTACATGACCCTGAGCTAGCACAGAAATATGGAGGAATTCCTACAAATATATTCTGTGTCCTTAGAGAAGGGAAAATACGCTTTCTTAGTAGATGCCAAAAAAAAATGTTTCTTTCTTGACTGTGGTTTGGCCATTCATCTTAGAATGATAGTCTTTCAGACATTATCATTCCTTTAGTGTGTTAATTACATGTTCAGCTTGCCATCTATTCTAATGTTCATATTCTTTACTACAGAACTTCAGCCTAACCAGTTTTTCTTCATCTTGTATTTGTGTGGGTGATGATTTCCATTCCCATCTTATGGGATCTTCTTAACAGGGCTTTTCTCCACCTTGTCAATATAATGTTGAATTTAATCTTTGCCTTTGATATGCTTTCTATCCCTTTGTACTTGATGTAATCTGGTATTCTATCATCCAGTTGTTAATGAAACTAATAAATCATATTGGACAGAGAACACATCCCAGCAGAGCCTGTTAATACATGTTTCACATTTGGAGAAATCATTGACAGTTACAACCTGATCACTGTTTTCTTGTAACACAAGCATTAATCTCAGATAACTTTTATTAGATTTATTTTTTATTTTATTTTACTGGGGAAAAATAATGGAAAAGCTTATCAAATGACTTCACAGTTAGTACCTGCTTTTCCTCTCTCTGTAAGGCCCTTTACGCTGCCAGAAGAGGAGTTGAGGTGTTTTTACATTATTGTTTTTGATACTTTCATGTTGGCTATTTCTCAGCTTCTTGATACATTTTATGTACAAGTTTGATTATGTGGTGGTATTCTTCAAATTGAAATTAAACTTGGTTGTTTGTAATGCCTTAGTTTTTTATCATTTCCACAATTCTAGCTTTTATAGGCAGACCCTGTACTTGCCTTTTTCTAAGTTTCTGACACTGTATCGGTCCTCTTTGAATTCTCAAAGAAAACTAACACCTCAGACTGTTTTTTTGTTTGTTTATTTTTTGTATTTATAACCTTTGCAGAGCTTCCTTATCAGTAGACAATAGTCTCATGGCATTTCTACCCTAACAGTGTTGTATATTGGTTGAATTTGTTTGGACTCCAGTATATTTTCCCTGCTGTTATTGATGGACATAATAGTGAAAAATTGAAATGAAACTGCAGACATTTATTTCCTTGTAATTGTTAAAGGAATTAGCACCATCGATAAATAGAGTTAACAATACAGGCAAGTTTCTTTATTGGAAGAGCTCAGCCTCTGATGATTGTTTCGTAGTTGTTCGGTGAGTGAAGGAGCATTTTGTTGTGCTCTTGCTAACAAGGAGTTCTCAAACTAAGGCATAGACACTTGATTGTTGTAGTGTTATGAACATTAATAATTATATTTTTACTGTACAAATATTCTCTCCATACAGACTGAGACTGATTAAAGCTTATTTGTTCTTCATATGTGAGGGCAATACAAATCACTATGGAGAACTCCCCACAGGTCTATTTATTTCCTTTCAAGCCTGCTTTAGTTACTGGTGCAGGGATATGATGAAGATCCTCCAGGGCAAAGTGGTGGCTTGATTTAGCTCTACAATCCTTTCTGAGCATTGAGGGCTTGGAGCAAGTGGCAAAAGTGAAACAAAGACACTAGTATCAGCATGTAAACTTATCTGAGCACCTCTGCACTGCATACCTGTATGTTTTTGCCGTGCCTGGACTGGCTTTCTTAGCTGGTAATGATTCCTTGCTTCAGACAAGACCCCTTTCACAAAGCCCTGTCCCATTATAGCATTCATAGTCTGCTGACTATATGCTCTGGGGATAAGCTCTGCTCTTTCTAAAGTCCTCATTAGAACGTCCCACTGTAGAAAAGACACTTGAATTTCAGGTTGCAAAGCATATTAGGTTATTTCTTTCTTTCCAATTGTTAATTTTTCCATGGGAATTAGGTCAAATGTTAAAGCAAATGAGCAGCATTTCTTTAACTGCAGAGTTTCATTCAGTGTCTGGTACCATAATTATTTGCTTGCCTTCTGGCTGTTTCTCTTTTTCAATACTATTTTTATTAGTTTCTGCAAAATATAGTATATATTTATTCTTAGTAGTTAAATATTCCTTGCCAAGAAAGTTCATAAAATGCAGTTCAATATCTTGTGAGGTAAAGGTGAGATACTAAGGTGAGTCAAAACTCCATGATTGCTGCACTTTGTTAGGTAAACTGCACAAATTTCTTGAATACAGAAACATACCATTGGGTAAGGCCATGGAGAAATGTGGGCCACAGCAGCAAGCATCTGAATATTCTCCACTCCAAATATCAGACTTGTAGATTACTAAAAATTCCTTTTTAATGATCAAAAAGAAAAAAAGAAACAGAATATATTGCTAAAATAATGCATTTATCTGTAGTTCCTTCAAATAAAAGGATAGATATTGAAATCACTTTTGTGTATTCTACATATCCACTTTCTTATATTGGATCAATCTTTGTCATCCATTTCTTAATAGCACAAAATAACAAATTGTAGTAATGACACAACCTTCTTATGAACATGCTTTTCATTTCCATGCTGACAAGTGGCATGTTTGAGGTTGTGTATATGAGCAGTAATTGTTTTGTGTAAAGATGTGGATAGAACTTTCTTTTTTTTTCATATCTTAAGCCATTTACACTGCACAGGTTATAAAAGGATTGAGATACTGCATGAAATCGGATGTATAAGCTGATTTGATTATAATATATTTTAAAGTATAGAAAGCTACTCCCAGACATCTATTTAGAGACTGTCCACTTTCTCACTTGCATGTGTAAGTTCTTGGCTTTCCTTTCCACATCTTAATGGATGTGAGAATTTCTCAGTGGGATTATTATTCTCCTTGGAATTATGACAGGACTGCATGCTGCCTGCTGAGAAATCCTTCTCCAGAAATTATGAAGGAAACTAGGAAATTATGGTAAATTATAATTGCAATTAAGAATTGGGTTGAAAATAAAGCTTTTCTAATGTAGGACCAACTAAGTATCCCTTAGAGGCACTGAGTTATTAACATGCTAATGAATTTTTATTCTTTTTTAATTTTGACCAAGTTGTAGCCAGCACAAAAATTGCCATCAGCTGACATTCAAAATAATTTTTGAATAATTAAGTGGAATATTGAAGTGAAATTGCTGTTTTGCAGTAGAGTGGATCTTTGATTAAATGTTACATACAATCAGCAGTTTCCCAAAAAAGTTATGGAGTGTAACACACTTTTGAAGGTATTGTGCTAATACTAACAATATACTCCTTATGCAATTGTGTTTTTTGGGAATATGGATAATACTGTCCTCTATGGGTCACTATTCCCACTTCAGTATCAATTCAGTTTCTATCAAAAAGAGAAAGAGCAGTAAATAATTTCCAGAAGGAGTAAGAGTGGAGAAGGAGGAGGAACCCAGACCTATGTTCCAAGTGACTGTTAATTTCAGTAGAATAATAGTCAACATGGGAAATGAAGCAACCAGCCAAACTCCTGGTTTCAGGCAAAGTCATATCACATATGTATCTACAGAATTATGCTGCAGTGTACAGATAAATATTCCCAAAGCTTATTAATTTTATCTGATTATTTATATGATAAAAGCAATCTGTAAAATATTATTTCATCTGAATTTACAATTTGGCAGAAGAGCTGTTCTTGGTTTTTTGATTCTCTGGTAAATAAGTAGTGGAAATTGTAGTATCATAGAACATTTTGGGCTGGAAGGGACCTTTAAAGATCATCTAGTCCAATCTCCTGAAGTAAGCAGGGATATCTTTAACTAGATCAGGTTGCTCAGAGCCCCATCCAACTTCAGCTTGAAAGTTTCCAGGAAAGGCAGAAAAGGGCCCATTGGTCTTGAAATGATGAAATGCCTGTCCTTGAAACTTCATGCTAGACTACTCTTCATGTTCAGTAAGATGTATAAAACAAGTGTTAGAATTACTATTAAGTGGTGACATTGAAGAACTAATGTTTACTGGAATATATTGTTGATATCTCTAAAATTTGAACAATATGACTTAAATTTCTTTTGATCCTTTTTGTCAACCTCTAATGTGGACTTAATATGTTTTAAATCAAATTGCTAGGTTCAGAGTAAGCTCAATCAAGACTTTTATAATGAAATGTTAGCGTGAGTGAGCTGTGTTTCAGCATGAAACAAGGCAAACCTGAGTTAAGATTTCTGAACCTGGACTGAATTTAATAAATTCTCCTATCTTCTTTTTTATGTTTTTGATTTGGCAAGAATTTGTAAATCAAATAAAAATTCTGCAGATGTGAATCCATAGAAATTAAAGATAAATGTATTTTAAAGATAAACTCCTGAATTTCAGTTCTGAGGAGAGTTGATATTCACCAGGTCTGTGCTTTTCCACAGTGGTTTGGAGGCTTTCACATATCCAGTAAAGTTTGTTTACTGGATTCAAGGTGAAGAACCAAATAAACCTTTGGAAAGAGCAAGTCTTTAGTAGAGTGCCCTTGCGCCTCAGTTCTTGCATCTGACCTGTGTTTCTTTTACAAAAAAGCAGAGGGATTAGGAAGCTGCCATGTCAGATCATTCACTTCCAATGTAAATCCATGTTTCTCTCTTCTGACCCTTTCCCAGGAGATTTGGACTTTATGCCTGTGTTGGAAAACCTGCATGTCATCCTCTTCTGTCTAGTACCTGTATTTGAAACAGTTTCTCTAGAAGCCAGCAGGGCTGCTGTTTCTGTAGAAGGTGATGCTAAGTACAATGGTGGTATCAATTTATGCAGTGTCCAGACAACACATACTGGAAATCCTGCATAAAAATACAATTGAGATGAGCCTAATTCAAATTTTTCACTAGAGTAGAAAAAATAAACAGTCATTTATAAAAATAAGTTAATTTTTATTGAAGGCCTAGAGTAATTCACATTGGGGGAACTCCTGATTGTGTTGTTATTACTAGCAGTAGGGTTGTTTGCTCTTTGTATGTGTGCGTGGGGAAGTGTTAGTCTTTCATAGATGATATTGACAACATTGAGAGTGGAGTTCAGTGTGGGATGGAAATGACTGAGGGGAGGTCAGGGAATGATTCATCTGCAAACCCATTTGCTTTTAGCTGCCTGCCCTGGGGCAGTGTGATGCATGATGGGTAGGGAGTGAAATGCATGGACACTGTAGATCATGAGTCCTTTCGTGCAGCTAGTGACCAATGTGTTCTGGCAACAGTTTTGGTTAGTCCCTGTGTGTGTTGGTTTTAATTTTCAAATGTTAAGAAGGTTTTCCACTTCACAGGGCTGTCTGAGGCTACAGAATCCTAATCTTAACTCTGGTTCTTGTAAAGGCCACTCAGGTTTTCTACATTTTCTAGACTTGCACAAGAAGGGTACAGTTGTACCTCAGTTGGGTTTATGCACATTGTAAGAATTCAGAGTGGGGTCAAGTCTATTCAAAATAAGATACAATATTTTTGTGAATTTAACCAGTGAAACAAAATCCAGGGAAACCACGTAGAAGAAACAAATAGCAGAGTTTTGTAATAGTTTTCTAATTTTGGTGTGTGATTCTCATGGAGAAATATTTCCTGTTGAGTACTTATACTCTCTGTAGTACTTGCCTACAACCAAGTTCTCAGTTGGATAATCTTTAAATGTCTGAAAAGACGCATCTACCCACAGTCTACAAAAGTCTGTCCCACACTGTTTTGGTAGGAGCACTCAGCTGTTCAAAGCACTCAACAAATATTAGCAAATTAATCAATTAAATTAGAGAACAAAGTATTCTTCCAGCAATGCAGAAGAATGTGCTTAGTACACATTGCAGTACCAATAAATGGATTCCAAATCTCTTTAGCAGATTTAGAAGACACACTGTACTGTTGTCTGGTGAATACATTTGGATAAGTGCTTTATTCAATAATTTCACAATTATAATGATTCAAAATTTTATGTCACAAAATGGCTAAATACAGTGTAAGTTTTTTAAAGGCCGTGTGACTTCTAAGAAGTATTTGCATGTTTCCCTTATGTAATTATGTTTTATGATTTAATAGTCTTTTAATTATTATGTAGTGATTGCTTTTTTTTAAGAAATTGGAGAAATTTCCATATAAATTAGACTAAAATGATCAAAAGAGCATTGGGAGGGGATTTTGGTTTGTTTTGCTCTTAGGCTCAGTTTGGGCATAATTTTGAAAATCCTGTTCTTTAAGAAGAGCTGGTATAAAAAAATACAACCATCCTGTCAAAGCTTTATTAATGGCCTAAAAAATTTCACATTGGAAGATACAGACACTGTACTGAATAATATTACTCATAGCAATTATTCAGGAGTTTCTTGGGGAGGACTGCTGGAAACCAAGCAGTAAATAATCTCTTCAGAAAGAAGAGTTTTCTCCTGTGGCACACTTTCAGTTTCTCATCAAAACATATGCGTTTTGTGTTTGGGACATTCATAGGATTTGTTATTCTTCCTTGATAGAAAGCACTAGATTACAATTACAATTTACCTTCCATTTATCTGGGTTATTTGTGGTATTTTGTCCTACTGAATTCCCAAGTGGCAGAAAACTGAATAGTCTTGTGATGTAAACATCAAAACCAAACATCAAACAAAATGGAACAGGAAGCTATGAAATATACTGTTGAACTTTGCTTCATAATAGGCATAGTATCTTAATGACAAAAAATACTCTGACGTTCAAACAAGAAAAGTTTTTTTTTTCTTAAAAGCACAATAATCTCTGCAAAATAAAGTTGAGTAAGAAAAGAAGAGAAACAGAACCGAGGGGGGTTGAAGGAAAGGAGAGAAATTGTCCGTTAGCGTTAGAATCTGTGCTAAGTTGGGAGCCTAGATAGCATGAATTCAGTTTCACCTCCTACTGCACTAGGCAATTGCATGATTGACTGAAGTGTTTTCATCTGGATGCAGACAGGAATTGTACAAGATTTACAGGTGCAGTAAAAGGCTTTCAACAAGGTCACTGCTGGCAGCACTATGTTGTTCTGTAAGGTGTTTACCTAAAGTTCCTACAGGTAATGAAGAAAATATAATAGTGCATGTATCTAATCTTCCTAACTTCACTGCTATTTCCAGTCCTAAAATGTTAGAGTACCTGTTATGTGCATCTCACTCTTATATTCCAATAATGCACTTAATTTAAAGACAATTCTGCTATATTTCTGAGGTTTTAGCTCTTCTGTCTCTGTAGGCACTGTCTCCAACACATTTTCTTCTTTTTAGATGGCACACATTTCCTTCAGTATACTTTGAGAAAATAATACCTTTTGCAATGGCATTGAGAGATCTTTGGGCTTCACAATAATGCAATTCTAGACTGCCTATTCTTTTTCTGCTTCTAAACTGTGCCTTTTATGCTGATACAAGATTTTAAAAGTTATGTCTTAATAAGAATGTTCCTCTTTAAAGAAGTACTTGTTCTGTGTCATGAAGACTTCTGTGTACTTGGGGAAGGGGAATTGCATCTCACAATATGGAAGCTGCTAGGGTTGTTGGGAACATGCTAGGACAGGACTGTTCTGCAGTAATGGTAAGCTCCAGATGAATCCATTTGATGTGAGAGGCTGGGAGAATGCATGAAATAGAAATGCTCTAGGTATAATGCTGTCTTTGCAGTATTTTTGGGGGAAGCTTATGTGAGTGATTAGCAACATTGAATTGCTAATGTAAGGGACAAACAAATCATCTTAGTGGAAATGACATAAATGTAGACTGAGATAAAAACGTGAAAGTGAGTGTCGAAACAAACATGAGATACTAATGGGCTTTGGTGTGTCACATAGCTAAGGACATAACATTTGTTAAAAATGTGGACTGCATGTTCTGGCCAAGTTTGATGCAGAGTTGCTCATAAAGAAGAAATCAGAAGCAAACTGACTATCTGCAGGGAGACAGCCTGTAGGACTATCAAGAAAGTATGAGTTTTGACTTCATGAGCTTTCTAAAGGTCAGCCTTAGGGTGATCTCCTTTCTTTTCCTTGGCATAATCCTAAAGCGCAATTCTAAGATCTGAACATCCTACCGTTTACCAACACCAAACCTTACCAAGCTAATATCTAAAATAGCAAAGTGGATTTCCTCGAGTTGCATTTCTTTATATATATATATATATATATATACACATGCACCCCTTTTTTCTTTGCCTTCACTGATGAACCATTAGTAGAGTGTGTTCTTGTTCCATATGGTGAAAGCAGAAAGTCCTTGCATGCATGTGCGTGCAAATGTGACTGGTTATAGTGGGGCTCCCTCTCAGGGTCCTCTGCTTCTTTCCTTATTCCTGAAAATGAGTAGAGCCCAAAAGTTCAGATCTAAAGGATGAACTTTGCAAATTCAGTGTGAGAGGAAAGCTCAAGGATGGAATAGCTTGGATTTGTTATATTATTTTCTGCCATAAGCTACCATTTTTGATCATACATTTTGTCATAGTTGCTGGTTTTTATCTGTATGGTGAGCAAAAGATTCCTGCAGGCAGAAATAAAAGGATTGTGGGTCATTATTTGGCTGTGCTTTGTTCACAAACTGCTCTCAGGAAAAGAAAATCCTGTGGTATGTTCACAGGTGTGACAAAATATTGTGCCACTGTGAAACTTACTCACATCTAGGCTGTTGGTTGCTTTCTTTCATTTCATACTTTGTCGCTGGGACACTCATGCTTCCAGTAAGCTTGCTGTCAGAGAAAGTCCAACCACATTCTGATACCTCTTTTGATGGTTGTAATGGTGACAGCAGGATGAGTGGTAACTGCTTTGTCTCCTACCTTACACCTGTAACAGTGTTGAACACCTCTTAATACGTGATTGTGATACTGGCTCTACTAATTGTCTGTAATATGAGCACATCCTCATACAGAACAAATTTTGAAACATTGTGGCTTACTGTTGCTTGGGTCAGAAGATCTTGAGGCTTTTGCTCTTCTTTCTTGTTAAAATTTTAGTTTGTACAAAGAAAGCTGAAAAACTGTTGTCACCTTGTTTGTGAGAAAAGTGTTCATTTTGGCCAATTTCTTTGAGAGAGAATTTCCAGTGGTTTTGATCCCAAATAATTTTCTCAAATGGCCCTATTGATACTTCTTTCAAAAGCCTTGGATATGTATATCTGTATCTATACATATATATATGCATATATATCTCTCTGCATATATATCTGCACATATTTTATGTATACATAAGCATATGCAATACATGAAACTTTCTGCTCCACCTTGAAGTTATTTATCCCATGCAAGGGTTGTAGTTAGTTGGCAGGACAGAAAGAAATGTGCTTTGTGGCAGACAGCGTTTCAAAACAAGTCCTTGGAGGCTCCCAAGTGGTTCATGGCCATTCAGAATTACCTTCCAAAAGCCATGTATATGGTTAGTAATTTCTGATCTTTGATTTCTTCAATCCTGGAAAAAACATGTCAATTATAAAACAGTAAAGATATAAGTCATAGTGTGCTACAAGAGGAAAACCAAACCCTCTTTCTACTTACTGCTAGGTAAAGACTTTGCAAGTATAATGGACAAATTATTTTTTAAAGTAAATGCAGATTACTGCAAAAACTCTTGCTATAGTAAGGAGTATCAAGTGTAAAGGATCACTGCCTTGCTTTGTGTGAGAATTCTTCTTGAAATAGAGGTTTCAGGATTTGCTGAAGCAGCAGGAGAGATGTAATGTGGATTGAGGTTCAATCAATGAAGAGCGATAAGTGTAGTCATCAATAATCAAGTGTTTCGTGGAAAGCAATTGATGACAGTGAGCGTATGTTGGTTCCACATGGGTACATACTGGCATGCTGAAGTGGGTAACACTGCCATACTGCAAGGTAAGCCATTCCCATTTGCTTCCTGACAGTGAGTGCTGATTGCAAATGACATTACTAGGCCAGATTTAAATAATGGTAACTAAAAGAATGATGATTTTGTCTAAACTAGGGAAATGAGAGGTAGGATGGAGTAGTCTCTTGTGTGTAGTGCCTTAGGGGAAGGTCGCTTGTTCAGTTGTTTGATTTTACACTGTTTTTGATGGCTTAGCTTACGGGAAGCATTTACTCTTCATATGAATCTGTGACAAAATGAAAATGCAACAAAGATTTCAAATGAAATGCCATCAAAATGAAACAAAAGTAAATGCATGTGTATTGAAAGGTGCATTTTTTTTTTTTAATCTGGGTTGCCCATAGTTCAAGAGTTTTTCTTCTTTTAAAGAAGAAATTTTTCAGGGAAGAAACAAACCTGACAATATCAAGGTTTACAATAGTAGTAGTAATTTGACATTGTTTGGATTTTTATTACTTTACAGATCTTCTCAGGAAACTAAAGTCAGCTGATTGGTCAGATATTCATTAAATTAAGTGTGAATGCATTGTAGCCTTGTGAGTCATACAGTCAACAATGAAGATTTAGCTATTGTAATCTTTGTACTCTTTCATCATTAAATGTTTTCCTTTCCTTTTTGCAGTCCTGCAAAACTTTTGTCATATAAGTAGTTATTACTTGTGTGGGTAATCCCATTAAAATTCCCTGAGGCTGTCAGTATGAATACTCTGGTAGTCTAAATTAGTAAAGAGGTCTTATTTCTATTTTTCTATAGTAGAGTTATATCAAACACTGAAAGTGCTTTAAGTGTTCTTCAACAAAAGCTGTAAAAGATACCATAAATTTTGAAAGTGACAGCTTCTATAATGCATAGCAAGAACAGCAGGAATTACAGTGACTGCTAAGATGCTGAAATCACCAGTGAGTGCTAAGATGATGAAATCACTCGATGAATTTCTCAGTAGAAGGAAAATCAGGATCGGACTCTGCTTTTCTTTTACCAGTTTCATGCCAGTGTAATACTATTTACTTCAGTGGCTGTCATTCTGACCTGTACCTGTATAGGAGGGTGTTTATCTTGCCATTTTAGGAAAATGGATTCAGTTAGATGTCTGGTTTTTAGTGGAAGGGGCACCATATTGTAAAGCTCTGCCAGTAGCAAAGGATCACTAGTGCTCTCTTATTTAACACTTGATAACTTCTCCATAAAAGTCCATTTGGGTTGAAGTGTTGTACATGTTCAGTGAGGTGCAGTGTTTTAGATGATGAGGTTAATCAGAAAAGATAATTCTAAGTTAAAAAGCCTTGAAATATTTGGCCATTTAATATTTTCTGAGGTCTTCTAACCTTTTGTCATAAAATCATGTTTCAAAATGAGATCATTCTGAAAATTTCATCTATATTTTATTCATTAGTCTTAAATGACCTTCAGCACTAGCAAATATTTTAATGCAAAGTTGAGCTGTTATTCTGAAAAACTAAGTATTCAGGCAAGTCCTAGGGATTTTATAAACTTGTCCTATGTTTAATAGAGTTTATAAGCTTCTTCATCTGAATCAGCATGGCTGAAGAAAAAAAACTTCACAGAGCTTTAAAGTCTACCATGCATGGCTTCTCAGAGGTTTTCAACAGTTTCAGCCTACCATGACAGGTTGGGAGAGACTGAAGATGGCCAGCAGAGCTGGAAATATTTTGCAGACTCAGCAGCAGTAGTTTTTGCAGCTCACAGGGGCTGAGCAAAGTGCTCAGGGTTCCCAAGTGCAGCAGTTCTGAGTCTGTGCTATGAGCATTTGCCACAACGTGCAGTAGGAGAAATACTGCTGTGAATGTCTCCTAGAGAAGACTGGAAATCATCAGCTATTCTACTTCCTGTGTGTGTATGGTGTTATTCCCATACTTTCCATGATTCTTTTTCAGGAATATAGTTTTTCTGGGACAAAAAAATTACTTCCAGTCATGTGAGGGTGTTTCAGGAGGTAAGCACTGATGCCTTTTAATTATTAGCAGCCCATACTGTATAAAGCCTAAAAAAAAAAATAGTATGGTGGAAGAATCCTGAAAATGATGGTCCAAGACAACTTTGCAGAGAAAAAGATATATAAATATGTATTTCTGCAAAACTGAAAAACCTTTCCTATTTTAGAAGCTTACTTTGTATTTTACCAATAGTAAGACACTGTAATTGATTAATGTGTCCAGTAAGCTCCTGGGCCTCTCTGGTAATTTTATAGATTTTGGAAGATGTTGCTGGAATATCTTGTAAAATTGGTTATTCCAAACACAAGCTGAATTTTACAAGCAAAGAGAAGCAGCAGTCCATGTACTGGAGGGGAGATATGGGCTTGAAGTCTCTGGTTTTTCCATGTTTTCTTATATTTCCATATTTCTATTATAGAGCTGTATATGTCCAAATTGTAAATAGGTAACGTTTCAGAGATCTTGGATCAATAAAAACTTACTGAAATAATTTCAAACCCTCCCCTTACACTTAGTCTGTAAGCTATTTTCATGTGTGTAACTGTGAAAAATATAAGCAAATTTTCCCCAATGTCCCCTACCCTCATTTTCCTCACATGATTCAACAGAAGAGTGAATTACACTTGTGGGAAAGTAAAGCAAGGAAAAAGTTACTGCAATAAATATCTCATTGCCCAGTAGGTCCTCTTAGGTCCTGGTATTCTATGATGTATTTTCATGGACATAAACTGGGACGTACACTCACCCCATGGGTTTATAGCAATCATACCTTGAAAATACATTTGCATTCACTAATAGTGAATCAGCTGAATTTATCCCAAATAAAAAATAAATCATCCCAGTATCTCTCTTCAGTAATTAGATTCCTTTTGCACATCTTTATTTTTGATGCATAAGCATTTCTATAAATGCATTACATCTGGGTACTGTGATGAAAAGGTTATTAGAAATGTGACAAAGACAGATAGGCTTGGTGTGAAAATAATTCTCCAGTTGCAGAAGAGAAGCCCTATGTTGGCCTTGTGTAACTGTAACAAAAGACTTTAGCTGCTGCTGTAGGATACTGTGTCATTGTGGGAAAACTTGAAAAGGTCCAGGTCTCCCAATTTGTCTTTCAGGTTTGCTTACCAATGCATGTCAAGAATAGTCTGCTTTGCAAGACATTTATTTCTAGGTCCCTAACACTGATGAAGACATTGAGGTAAAGATATAGTTCACATGAGAGAATATTGTATCAGCCTTGGATACAATAACAAAGACACTGGGTGTCAAGACATCAGGGAAAATGGGCTTTTTAAGTTATATACAATATGCTTATACCTCTCAACTAAACTGCTGCCTACCCCAAAAATACCCACATGCTATTAATTAGTAGAAATTTGTTGCCATGAATGCAGTACTAAAATACATCCTCTGTTGAAGAGAAGGCAATCCAAAGGTGCAAGAGTAAGATAAATGACAATAACTTTCACATGCACTTGCCAAAACATCTGCTAACCTTTCTAAACACAACATATTTTCACATTGATGTGTTTGCATTGTTCAGAAAATTATCTGCTCTCCATTAAATTCAACATTAAATGGTCCAGTGGGTGCAATGAAGCATTAGAATAATAATAAAAAAATCTCTGCACTTGTAAATGCTGCCAGAGCTGCCTGAATATTTAATAATGAATAGATAATCTGAAAAAGTGATTACTTTCGTGAAAGTGTAAATGGAAATACTCAAACATATGCCCTAATTCCACAAGCATTTTTTTTTAACACAGATGTTTGTAAAAAGTGCGTTTACAGACAGACAAAATGTACAGTAATTCATTTAATCTGGAAAACTCTTCCAAATTGTAACTGATTGAAGTAATAAAATTGCTCTTTTGCTCTTCTATGATTCTTTTGTTTTAAAGGCCTTTTGTTTAAAAAGATAACCACATAACAACTCCCTAAAACAAAATTATAATAAACAGAGAGGGGAGATGGGTTTCTAAGTTTTGGCTGGTTTTATATGTGGTAAACACTGATATTTCTTAGCGCCTGAGAAGGTTTGAAAATTCAAATCATAGACCTCTGGTAACCTTGAGAAAGTATCTTGTAAACTGCGAGAAAATAATAATTTATGAAACAGCTTATATGAAAATAAAATGTACAAAACACAAACTTCTGACATTCCTCCTGAAAGGGAAAAAAAAGCAAACAATTTTAGTAATCCCTTGCTTGTGACCTTTAATTTCCTCTTTCCCACCATGAGTACATTTATTGCCATTTTATTTTATTTTATTTTATTTTATTTTATTTTATTTTATTTTATTTTATTCACTGTCTGATGGCTGCATTTTATACTCATAACAAAGATTGTAGGGCGTGAACTGTGTGTTCAAATTTGTCATTCTTTATACTGCAATGTTTTTTGGGGGTTGGTTGGGTTGTTTTTTTTAAGCAGAATTCCCACAGAGCTCATTCATGTGACCTGCCTTTTAAGTCTTTTTCTATTTCATTTTGTAGATGTATTTTTATCAGCATATTGCCAAAATACTGAACAAGAAAAGCAGGGCAGAAAAAAACCCAAGAAGTAACTTGTTTTCCTAAAGAGATAACCTATCAACAAAATAGAAACGAGCAGTAAATGAAGCTTAATTTTAAAAATTACTGACTTGGATACAGTGGTAGCTAGTGGTTGTGTAGGAGTATTAAAACCAGAACTTATTCATCTGCAAAAATGAATTGCTTGTTATGCCCAAACAACTCTTCATGCTCTTGCTTTCTGCTTAGATAAAAAAAGTTGACTCGATATTGAAGTACTAGGAAAACTGAAGATCTTTAAGGTGGAGTATGCCACTTCTAGGGTATCTGGATGACAAGTCATAGGCTGATTTAACATCAGGGAATTGATTTAGAGAGGCTGATGGAGGTTATTCTTTCATCTATAAAATCAAAGGTAACTTTGTAGTATGGCCAACAGGACTAGGGAATCCCCCTTTACTCAGCACAGGTGAGACTGCACCTCAGTTTTTGGCCCCTCACTGCAAGAAGGACATTGAGGTGCTGGAACATGTCCAGGCAACAAAGCTGGTGAGAGGTCTAGAGCACAAGTCTTGTGAGGACCTGCTGAAGGAACTGGAGTTGTTTAGCCTGGAGAAAAGGAGGCTCAGGAGAGACCTTATTGCTCCCTTGAACTACCTGAAAGGAGGTTGTAGAGATGTGGGGGTCAGTCTCTTCTCCCAGATAAGAAGCAATAGGACAAGAGCAAATTGCCTCAAGTTGCACCAGGGGAAGTTTGGGTTAGGTACTAGAGAATATTTTTTCCCTGAAATAGTTGTTAAGCATTGGAACAGGCTGCCCAGGGGAGTGGGGGAGTCACCATCCCTGGAGGTATTTAAAAGATGTGTAGATGTGGCTCTTAAGCACATGGTTTAGTGGTGGAATTGGCACAGTCAGATTTACAGGTGGACTCAATGATCTTAAAGGATCTTTCCAACCTAAATGATTTTATGATTCTAATCCAAATAACTCCAAAATTTTAGTAATTCTGTAGAAAAAGTTTGGTTGTCATCTTTTCCCTTTGCACATGCTTTTTTTTTCTTTGCATCTGTCTCTGGACCCTGCTAAATGGTCCAATTTATGTGTCACTCAGAGTTAATAACTTGCAAAACCTGCAATTTTTTTCCTGACCTTTAAAACCTGTACTGACTGACTGTCTGCCTTCTCAGAAATAAAGCTAATGCCAAGGTTTTGTGTAATAGAGGCAGTCTGATTTGCCATTGGATACTTCTGTCCCTTCTTTTTGAAGCCAGCCAATTCAGAGTGCTGTTGACAGGAGTTTCAAGGCTGTGAGTGGAATTCCCAAATGTAGAAATCAAGAGTATGGGCACTTCAGGGTCCATGGCAACAACAAATGTTCTTGGTAGGCAAAGCCTTCCTAGCTTTACTAGAACTGCCTTTTCCCATTTTAACTCCTGTCTTCTGTACAAGATCTGTACCAGAAGGTACTGCTAGAGGAGAGGGAGGTGAGGCAATGCAAACAGCTTGCTTTAACTGCATGGGAAGAGCATTCCTTGGGGCCTGGGAACCAGACATGTAGCTGAACCTGTGTCTTTGACCCTATTTTAGGCAGCAATCTTTGTCTTCACAAGGCCCATCTATGAAAATGGATTGAATAAAAAGCAAGTGAGGGAGCTTTCATGGCTTGGCTCTGGCTGCAAGTCACCACAGTAGTGCTTCTCAGTTTTTAGAAGCTGATGTTTTCAAATTAATTACTTGGCCTTTAAATAGTTCCAAACCACCCAAAGTGCTCCATTATGTTAGTACAATCTTGAGAAATAGATATGTATTACTAACTAATTGAATAACATATGGTGTTGATTAGCGCTTAGCTCTTTTTATAGAACTCAATTTAAAAAATGACTGCAGTATATTTTGGGAGTATGAGATGTCTGTTGGTTGCTTCTGGCACAAGGGAACTGCTGAACCAAGAAATGATGAACTTTTTCTGTTTAGTTCATCTATAAGTTCCTTTAGGAACTGGTGGTGTGTGTGGTTGTGATGGGAGATAGGCTGGAGTCTGTTCATTTGCTGCGGTATTGAAATGTAGCCTGTCCTGAAAGATTTAAGTGCTCTCTCAGCAAAACAAAACAAAAGCCTAGGCCTTTGTTTTCTGTGCTATTGCTCAAGGTATACGAATATACAATGAGCCTATTTCAATTGGATAAATACCTACTTTTATAGGGTTCAGTTTGCAGAGATGCATTTCTTGGGAGGAGTCCCAGGACATAGACATTAAGTTATAAAGCCCTCCAACCCCAAATAACCTTGGTCTCATTCCAAGTCATTCCTCCTCCCCACTTCTTCCCTTCCCCCTCCCCCCAGTCTCCATCCCCTGTTCTCCAAGGAATAAACATGTGAGGAAATCCTGCCTTTATTTCTTTCACATGATGCAATTTTTGCTCAGGAGATTATTTTCCTCTTAAACTTCACTGAAATCACCTGAGATGATGATGATTATGTTTTTCTTATTATTCATGTGGATGATTGAAGTGGTATAACAGCTAGCAGCAGTGATCAGACTGGGAGGAGCTGGAGGGATGCAGAGATAAAATAAGCAGGAAAATAAGATATTTCTCTCCCTGACTTACCTTTTTTTTTTTCCTTCTCCTGTCTCTCTCTTTTTTTTCTTTTCTCCTGAAATACCTCTTCTACTGTATTTTGTGTGGATTTTTTTTAAGAGAAAATTTGGTAAATAGTGGCTTCAAATGTGATGTGGTGCATTATATGAGACAGACAGCAACAGGAAATACTTCTACCTACAGTTGTACCACTGACTAGTAATTTAGCCCTTGGGTATATGACCTGACAGGCTCTTCCTTGCTTTTTAGAAGCAAGTGATAGTTATTCTTGCAGTCCTAAAACTCTTAGTAGAAAAGCTTACCAACAGTGTAAAATTACTTAATGCATGTATTTTCCAGATTTTCACATTAACTTCTATTATATAGTATTTTGTGTCTAATTTTTATCTGAAATACAGCAAAATCTGAGAGATTCAGAACAAAAAAGGTCCTGAAAAAATCAATAATCTTAAAAAACCCCTTTCTAATCCTGGTAGGTTCCCATTCCCCAGTAGCTTTTCCACTGAAATGATGTTCATTTGTCTATCCAGAGAAAACAAATGAGTCCTGTGGCATATCCTGAAGGTTACTCAGGTCATTTGAGAGAGAGATGCATTTCAGAGGTGCAGTGCTTTCACCGTGAGTGCCCTTTCACTGTTTTGCTATTGTTTGTCCTTCTCATTGTATGTTTGTAACTGCCACAGCAGCAATGTGTAAAATAGACGATTCATGACTTAAATCGCTCTGGGCTCAAAACCAGGAGCAGGTGCAACCCTGATCAAAAGCAGAAGGCTACAGTGTCAGGACCATATCATCCAGTGATAATGGGGGTCGTCGAAGCAAAGGCTGTTTTATTCTTGTATCCATGATCCTTCCCCCAGGCTGTCCTGCCCTCCCCATCCATGTATAAAATAGATGGCAATACTTTAAGCTTCTCCCAGGAATAAATTTCTAGAGCCAACATTATATTCGGTGAGGTCAGTCTATAGCTTACAAAGGCAAGTTAATTGTCACTGACTTCTTGATAAAGGTGTCACAAGTGCCTGATGCATCAGGGATTTTCCAGTAACATAACAGGTAAATAGGAAGACTTTAGCATACAGATACCAATTTCAGGAATTTCACATATATTGGCTCACAGTGTGGAAGAGATTCTTAAAAGACTGACACAAAGGTCATCCTGCTACCATGATTGTCATCAACCAGTAATGTCATCTGAAAAATATAGCATCAAATTCATGATGTTTAAAAAGATTTGAAGATTCCAGTTATTACCAGAGGGGTTTTTGTGTAGCGTGCCAGTAACGTTCCCCCAAGATTTGAAAACTGTCAAGGTGATAATTAAAGAGAGGACCTTGATAAATGATCGATGTTTCTTTTCTTTTTTTTTTTTTTTTTAATATATAAAAACCCCACAACATTGTGCTAGCAGCAGTTTTTTTGAAAGCAACTGATATCTGTTGGTATCTGTCAGTATCTGAAAACTGGGGTTCATTATTTCCTGCTGGCAGTGGTTAGGGCTGGGTTGGCCACAAGACAAATGACAGATGCTCTCTATTAACTCCTCTCCCTTCCCCAAGGGGATGAGAAAGGGAGTAAGGGAGAGAGGCTTATGGTTTGGAAAAGAAAACTAAAACAATTTTAATGAAAATAATACCAATAAAATGAAATATATACAGTATATACAAAGCCAGTGTTGAGCCCAACCCCTCTAATGGCAATTACAACACCATCACCACTGATTGTTGTGGGCAAGCACTGGAGAAGTCCCAGACTGGACTCAGCAGCAGATGGGAGCTGGATTCTGGAACTGGATTCAGGAATATATGGATCTATATTGAAGGCAGAACAGAGAGTCCTCAGATGCCGGCCATTGAAGAAGAGAGCTTGACCCTCATGATCCCTTAGCTTTATACTGAGTATGACATATATGAGATGGATATCCCATTGGTCAGTTAGGGCTACCTGTCCTGTCTGCTCCTCACCACAGATGCAGCTTTTACCTTCTGCACCTGCAACGTGGCACACAAGATTTAGCAGTGACCATAGTCAACAGAAGCAAGTATAGTCAAGAGCCTTTCTGCACACCAGTCCTTGGTAGTAACTGTAAACATCCATCGTTATCACTTCTAGAAGCAGAGACTGTCTGCCGGAATATGCTGTTAGCTTCAGAAAATGCAGTTAGTTAGAAGAACTGAGCTGAAAAGTAAAATCACTGAACAGAATTCATTCTGTTCTAACTCAAACCAGGATACCTGTAACAGTTCAGTCCTTTCAACAAGTGAAGAGGCTATTATGGGAGGCAGAGAAAGACTCATCCTGTCTACCTTGAGATCTACAGCATAGACTTCTGCAAAGGAAGAGGAATACATGTTGCTGAAAACAGCATGTCTGAGATGGTAATTTTAATCTACTTGAAATATATATAGATGACTCTCTCCATAGGCCCTGCTGGTGAGATTTACAGTGACTGCAGAGTCTAGGAGTGCCTAACCGAGGTGCAGGCATCTGCATCTTTGATGATTGCCACTTAAATGTCTCTCACAATTTTGGAACAGAATATTAGAAATCCCTGAAATTGTAATTAGTGGACTTTTGTCCTTAATGCCCTGTCTGTATTTTCTACCCTTCAGCTGCTACAGGAGTGTATTCATTGTAGTGACTTGTTGGGAAAAAGACAGGGAGATATTCTTAAAGATATACTGGGTCATTCGTCAATGGCAAGTGGTCTGCATTGAATACAACTGATTTACCTGCACAGTGGTCTCTTACTCTGGGATTCATATACTCTGTTGACCTCTTAAATATACCCAATATACTTGACTATTATCTACACAGGATCAAAGACACAGTGACTGGGATAGTTACACACTGACAGGAGATTCCAGAAACAAAACAATTAATTATAATACGAATGAGCAAAGTTTCCTTTCAGTATCCTTAAATAGAAAATGTGCTATTCTCTTGCAGTTAAGAAGGTAAGGATTGTTTCATGGAAAGGCTGAAATTTCTAATCCCTTACATTCAAGCACATTTTAGAAGAGAAATCCCCAGGTAATAGCTATGTTAGCTAAGCCAGCAAGCACCACAAATTGTAGTTGTGCTGGTTTGCCACATGGGACAGTTTTCTACTTCACAAAGCTATAATGTCATGCAAAGTTCATTTTACTGGTAAGCATCGTTGAGTCAAAATTGAGTTCAGAGCTCCAGGGGAAATAAATGTGAGCATTTATCCACAGTGCTGTTTAAATTGGCTTGAAATTTTGAGTTCTTGGTTGCCTTGCTCATTCATTTCTAGGTCACTGCAGCCTTCGTTAGGGGTCCTAAAGGTTGAGAAGATAGCTTTCTTTTAGGGGGAAGAAAGTTATCTGCAAAACTCATTACTTTCATAATATATGTAACCAGTACACGATGATGTCTGTAATATGATGGCAGGGAAAGGGGGTTTTCATTTAATACATATCTTTTTCCACATAGGATCAGTAGTTCAAACCAGTAAGACATTGATAGCAATTGTAAATTCCTTTTAGAATTAAGATTCTAATGTTTTCTTCAAATCATATTCCATGTAATTTCCCAATAGAATATACTAAGCCTGCTTTTCCTTGCCCCACCAATCAAAATTGCTGCCTAAACATTTCATTCCAGAAAACAGAATTATGCAATGATTCAGGCATGAATTGACAGTCTGGTGCTTTGTAAGAATTCATCTGCATCTCCGTTAGTTTAGGTGGATACTTACAAGATTTCCATTTACATTTTGATGATTTTTTTTTCTTTTCTTTTAAAATACTAGTTGGACTAGTAAATTGTATTTTAAAAGTATCTCAACAAGTTATGCTATTTGGATATCTCCCTTTCTTTATCCTTTCCTATCTTTATTTCCTTATCCTTTAAAGAATATTGAGTAAGAAGGACTCAGAATGTTTTAATTCTGAACTGCTCCTGTGTTCCCAAATTTTCTTATCTTCATATTTGGGATTTATATTTTTTTGTCTTCGTATTTGAGATTTATATTTTTTTCTCAAACCATTTGTGTCCAATCAACTTACCGAGTACTGCAATGTAATACTGGCTTACAGCATCAGCTCAAGTGGTTTGCAGCGGTGTGTAATGTTTTACCTTAGTCCATGGACTTGTTGACCCTGGAGGTCCTTTCCAACCATAATGATTCTATGATTAGTAGTGCTATTACATATTCAGAAATCACTGTCTATGTCTATAAAGGAAACTGTGGCAAACTGTAGTGTAAGATGTATTCCTGGAAACTCTTGTTTTCCTAATTGTTGCGTAGTATACAGTTGTAAATTATCCCCTTCTTCCTCCAGATTTAAGAGACACATGGCAGTGGGCATAGATGTATTGCAGCACTAATGCCATCACAGCTTTCTAATGAAAGCAAAAATCAGAGGTTAGATGGTTGAATTGTTTATTTCCAAGGTGGAATTTCCCTTATTATTTCACTGTACCTTTATCTAGTGTGCATTTCATAGTTTCTTTTTCTGGAATGGGATTAGAATGCAAAACGGAAGTATTCTATATGCCAAAAATAAGACTCTCATAGATTAAGCTATTTTGACTGGAACATTAGAGGGATGTAATAACATGCTAATACACTTTATTAGGCTGCTAGCTTATCTATGTAAATGTTTCAAAAGGAATTAGGCATGTGTCCATATAGTGTACAATGTTTGTTTAATTTACTAGGTTATATCTGCTTACAAAATTTTACATCTTGCTTATATCTGTTTTATTATAGTAATCTCATGCCTATATGACTAGCATTATAGATCTAGAGATGTATTATACTTACAATTTTAACTTCATACTGCTCTCTAGTGGGGGATACTTTCAATGCAGAAGATTATATATATTTATGTACAGCATGTATATAAACTAGGATTTCTTTAAAGTTACTGTCATCTAGAGCAATTCAGCAAAACTAGTGCTATCACATTAGCATTTTAATACTGGTAATGCTTTGACTAAAGACTGAATTTCTGAAAATTTCTGAATTTAAAAATATTTTAGACAGATGAATATAACTCCCTTTAGAGTGAAAAATATCTCTAGCAAACTGCATAAGGCTGAGAGGTTGATGGATTGCTGCTGCTTCCTCAGGAGAAGCCTCCTCCCCAATAGGAGAAATACACTATAGATCTGCTGTAGAAAAACCTCAGCTTTTCTCCTAAGCTTCCACAGTCTCATGATATCTTACGTGATGGTTGTGATTTGTCTGCAGAAGTTCCTATCATCACTGTTGGTATAATAGGTTTGATTTTAATAAATAACTACTTATATGCTGCTTCTTTTTCTCTTCAATCTTTCTTTGGAACAAATTGTTTAGCCTGCTCATCTCTTGCTGTAGACAGCTAAAATTCTACATAAGAGTTGACTATACACAAAAACTGAAATAATAATACTGACTGAACTGATTGAGTGAGGTTTTCATCTACCACAAGTGCAGAGCTCCTCTCAGAACTGAGTCTGAACTTTCTTAAATGTAATAGAGTTTATCTACCATAAAAGAACACAGTACTAATTAGACAGCAAGCAAATCTGAAAACTGGGATTGAATCTGTTTGAATATCGATAGGTTTTAGATTTGCATCTTTAGATAAATTTGTATATATGATTTGATTGGAAAGCAGTAAATGTGTTGAAATCCTTGGGAGGGCTGGTAAAAACATTCAACTGATGAAATTTACCCTATTTGAAGCTATGTCAAGAATGATTTGCAGTATTTTGGCATAATCAGACTGAAATCTGAAGAGATGTTTAGACACTGAACCTTGTCTGGATCTGTGATTAAAGGCGTCTGTAGCCCGTTTTATTGTGTTGCTGCAATCACCTTCTTTATTTTGTCTCTAGGTTGATTGATTTGTCAGTCAGAGACCAAATAGTAACATTGTATTTAAGGCTGTAGTAATTTTGTCATTCAGAGTACAGATTAGATTCTTTGGCTAGACCTTCATTTATTCATTAAGCCTGGGAGAACAAGCAGTTTAAAGATTTATATGGTATATAAAGGTCTCATCAAGATGCTAAGTTGGTATAACATTTTACACTCCTTGCATAGTAAATAAGGTTTGCAGGGTACAGTGCACTTCTTCACCTGTGCAGTTTCTGCTCGCCTTTAATCGCAGAAGCTCATGTTTATATTAGTTTCACTCAAAGTTCTGCAGATGGGATTATCTTCTCATTTCTGTAGTTGTTACAGTTTGGTATTAGCTGAATCTAAGTTAACTATCCTTGAAATAAAATCCTGTGAGGATAAGATAAGAAGCTAATAGAACATGCTTATTATGTGTCTTTGAACTATTTTGAACCAGACAAGTTATGAAATGATTAGACTTGAGCTTGAAAGCATTCACAGGAATTGGCAAGAAAATGACTAGGGGTTGCTAAATACGTAATTAATAAACTCAAGAGTAGGGTCTATGCATTTAAGTTTAGCTAACTAAAAGATAGAGGAGTCACTTTTTCGTCTATCAATTGCAACACACCGAAATATATAAATCTGGGAGACAGACTAATTCTTTTCCCACCCCCCATTTTTTTTTTTTCAATGTGAAAAATGCATCTATTTCTAAGTGCTAAAACAGGTATGAATTTGTAGCAATTAGTCAAGTGCAGTACTTGAATATAGGAATGTATGCGATAGAATGTAGCAATACATTGTCATCTATGTAGTCATTAACTGACCTATTTATTGTACAGTTTATATATATATATATATATATAAAGAGATACTTATGGTTTTAATCCTAGAAAGGATTACAGATTCCTGCCCAGCTGCTCTGTCACTCCCTCTCCACACCAGGGTAGGGAGGGGGATATAAGATGAAAAAAGTTACAGGTTGAAATAAAGACAGGGAGAGCATTTACTGGTTACCTTTATGGGCAAAAGTGATTCAATGTTGGTAAAATTAGCTTAATTTATTGCCAATTAAAATAGACTAGGATGGTGAGAAACAAAGAAAAAAAATCTAGAACACTTTGCCCCTCTGTCCCCTGCTTCTTCCTGGTCTTAACTTCACTCCTGAATCTTCTACACTACTACCCCACCCCTGCACAGTACAGGGTCATGGGGATTGGAGGCTGTGGTCATTTCATATCAGTTCATCTCTGCTTCACCTTCGTCCTTGTCTGTTCCCCTGCTCCAGCATGGGGTCCCTTCCCTGGCATGCAGTCCTTCTCAAACTTCACAGTGCTTCACAAACTGCTCCAGTGAGGGTCCTTGCCATGGGCTGCAGTTCTTGAAAACTGCTCCAGCATGGGTCTTTCCCACAGGGTTCAGTCCTTCAAGAAGGGACTGCTCCAGCATGGATTCCCCGTGGGGGTCACAAGTCTTGCCAGAAAACCTGCTCATGCGTGGGCTTCTCTGAGACCCCAGACCCTGCTGGGATCCTGCTCCTGCATTGGCTTTCTATAGGCTGCAGCTTCCTTCAGGGTATGTCCACCTGATCTGGCATGGGGTCCTTCATGTGCTGCAGGGTGGGTATCTGTTCCACCGTGGTCCTCCATAGGCTGCAGGAAGACAACCTGTGTCATCTTGGTCTTTGCTATGAGCTGCAGGGGAATCTCTGCCAGGAGTACTTCCTCCCCCTTCTTTTCCACTGTCTACAGGGCTGTTTCGCTCACATTTTTTTCAGCTGCTGCACAGTCTTTTTGCACTTGCTTAAATAAGTTGTCACAGAGGTGCCACACGCATGGCTGACGGGTCTGTTTTGGATCTGCCTGGAACAAGCTGTCCCTAGCAGGGAACAGTCCTTGGTCTCGTCTTGGTGAGGCTGCCCTCCAGCCTCTGCTGTCAGCGCCTGGGAACCTGCACCCAACATAGTATCCCACTGAAGATGACACTTGAGGTGTCATCAGCTTCTTCTAGATTTGAGATTTCTAGATTTTGTTTGAGATTTTTAACTTGGCATTTATAAAGTTTCCTGTCACAGGATAATTCTTAAATAATTAAACTAATCAAGGGATAAGATAGAAATGATTAAAAAAATCCAGCCAATGCCTGTGACAGGTGTGCTCCAGTGATAGATTTAATAGTACTCTTGGACATTTAAGGACATTTACTTGAGTGTCTGTGAAGTTACTCAGGTTACACAGCAGAACTAAAACACATGAACAGAAAACAAAATACATTAGCAGAAATGTATCATTAACATATTAAAATGAAAAGAATGATTTTCTGCCTTTTACTCATTTGCAGATGTAGAAATCTTGTGTATATTATTTTGCATTACTCATAAATTTTGCCTTTTATGTCTGTTTTTTTTTTCCCCTCCAGAAATCATGAAGAAGCCCTGGAGCCCTGATTTACTGGCTGATAACTACTCATACAATTCAGATTTTGCATCTGTCCCAGACAGAGCAGGTGAGAAAGAATTAGCTCCTGATGGCACTGATGAAAAGAAGGAGAGAGAAAAAAAACACACCAATTTCACTTTGTGCAATGTTTGCAACATTCAGCTGAACTCTGCTGCTCAGGCGCAAATCCACTACAATGGCAAATCCCATCAGAAGAGGTTGAAACAGCTCGGCAGTGGAAGTACCAAAAGTGATAATGGTAAGCATTAAAATATATATACCTTTTGTTATGTTTTGGTCTGAGAATTGCAGTGATGTGCAGCAATGGTGATATATATGAGTCTAAGCAATTTTATTCACCCAAGAAATTCTTTGAAGTTAAGGTAAAGGTTTTTGGTGACTTCAGAGTGCTTGGAGTCATCCCCAGTGTGAGTATCTGGCAAATAGGCAAAGGCATACTGTCTGTGTTGTTACAAATGTTTTTCTTTTGTATTTTGTTTACATGATGATGTTAAGCCATGTTCTTTCTCATTCCATTTACATTTTGATGATTTTCAGCATAATCAGTGATATTCCATATTTCACAGCCTACTAGAAAGGTTATACTTGTTAGGGGTATGTTTTCTTCTAATGAATGTAAGGTGGTTGCAAAATAGTATGAAAAAAATACATTCAGAAACTCATTTTATTTTAGTTTTCTTATTCAGGGTTGTGCCCATAGCTAGCATAAGTCTATTTAAAGATCGTGACTGAAGTAAAATAGAGATGGAACAAAGGGTATTTTGATATTTATTTAATTAATTGATAGCTTTGGGAAAAGCATTTTGTAGTAGGTGTCATGTTTTTCTATCATCGGAGTGAATTGTAAGTCTCAAAGAAAAACATGTTTGTGATTTTATGTATGATAATAGATGGTCCCTGGCAAGAAAAAACAGATTAGTGTTTTACTTTTCTCAATTTTGTAACAGTTAGTACTCAACTTTGCTATACTATAGGTAGAGTTGTACTATATTGTTCTATCCATTTCATGTACCGTCTCACAGAAATGATGGTCTTAATATGATGTGCTGAGGACTTTTAGACTGTCTTTCTTCAGACCACACACATTGCTTAATACTTTGTGCCATGAGTTGCTTCCTAGCCTACCTGCAGAAGGATATGCAGAACACTAATCTCTAGATGAAACTTAAGAGGTGTTTTAATAATCTGTGCTTTGCCTGGTTTTAAGAATTGGGAATACTATGAGTATGTTGCTGAAAAGTGCTGTATGTGGGTGCTTTGCTATGTAAGAGGTGCTGCTCATTTCCTTAAAATGAAACAATAAACCAAACAAAAATACCGAACACTGAACAATACAAAACATTTTGTCTTTAAGTGGCAAGACTATAATGTTTGGCACTGTTCATAGTTCAGAATATCATTACCATTAGTAGGAACTGTGAAAATGAGTAAAGAAAGATATATTTCCTTATTGATTAAGAGTGCAATGTGGTTACACAAATGCATGCTTTCTAAAACCAAATAAACACAGTCTAATGTTATTGTTATCTTCAGTTAAAGGTAACATTGTGTTATTGTTATTATTGGCACAACAATTTTGCTCATGATAGAAAGCATTTTTCTGCAGTTCATTTTCCTGCTTTAATCCATGGTAAAGAAATTAGTAGTTAAGCAATGCTGAAATTACTGTCAAAGGGCTTCAATGATGCTTCAACGTTTATATTCTAGAGAGGATCAAAGTAGTAGTATAGCAGCACATTTCTTATTTCCTCCTTAAAAGTATCCCTATGTTGTATGTAACTATATCCATGTATAGTCAGAAAATAGGTGATTGACTATGTAGCTCCTTCTTTCAGAGTGCAGTTACTCTGTAGAGTTGCCTGAAATTTGAGCCTACAAATCATGCAGATCCTCAAGTACTACTCCACCGAGAGAAAAATGTAGAATAGAGCATAAGGAAGTGTTTTTCCCTGTCACCAAACTTTAAGATTTTACTTTTTTTAAACTGAGAATTATGAATGAAATGGAGACCAATATTAAATATTTCTTGCTAAAGGTTAGAACTGAATTAGAGCTCAATATTTGAGTAACCATGCTTCCTGCTCTTTGGACAGAGACTCTGTTGGACATCCCATTTCTAAGTCAAGTAGAAATTGGAACCTGACAGACTTTCCACAATAATAGGTTTTGTCAAAACTAATATATCTGAAATATGGGCAATGTTTCTTGGATGAATGATTGTTTTGTTGATGAGACCACAGCAGGCTTAAGTGACATTTGACCATGTCTAGAAAAAATTATGACTTGACTTTTCAGTTTATCATGTGCACACAAATGACACTTTTTGAAGGTCACTGATGTCACTGAAGTAACTGTTAAACATGCACAATACTGTTTATTCAATGTATATCAGTAGGTTGCTTTATTTATGAAAATGGTATTTCTTGTGTAGAAGTCTGATTGTCACAGAAGACAGCTGTTATGCTCAGTGACCAAGTTGACAGTCTAATCATTCTTAAGACTAAATTCTGCTGTAAATTAAAACTAAGTAAAGGCTCTTCTTTAGGAGATTGTCTTCTTAGACTTCATCATCAGTGGTTATTCTTTATATCTCATGGAGTGTACTATGGGTTGTATATGCCTTTGCAAAGTTGTGTGTTCACTTGGAACTAACATATGTGGAAAGGTTAGGAAAATATTGGGATTGTGACTTCTCCTTGTTTTTTTTTTTTTTTTAATCTCTGAATTATTCCTACAAAGCAGGACAGGTTTGTTTGCTTTATATCACAGGAGTAATAGAAATGGAGGATCGATTTATATGAAGCATCAGCCCATGTCTTCTTCCCAAATAATTTGCAATGGTCTGCTGAACAGAGGTAGGGTTCAGCTGTATTTGCATTTGACTGTGTAATTAAAACTGTCATGCTATAGTCATCATCGTCAAATTGTGTGAAGTATTTTTTTATCCGCTAGACATGAATAACAGAGCATGTTAACATACTTGAATTTCTTTGTGTGATTTCATAAGGTATGCTGCTTAAGCACAAAGCCTATTAAACTCTGCAAATATACAAGTAATAAATATCGTTCATTGTGGGGTTGAAAGCAGCATTGCTTTGCTGCTGTATTGGTGTCTGTGCTAAATCTGAACAACTCACCAGATCTACTCTAAAAAGTTTTGCTATGTGCTTATCTGTCAGCTTGGCAGCTTTACTCTATTACACCCACTCGGTTCCTTCCCGGGGCAGAGCAACCTCAGGACAGCACACTCTGCAGAGTCACAAACATGGTGTGAACCCATTGTTTCTTGTGTCACTATATGGTACAGGGATTTGTGATGACTTAACATGACGCAGGGAGATATCATCACTTCTTTTATGTCACTTAAAAAGACTTCTCATACTTTTCTCACTGTACCCTATAATATCTTCTTCTTGCTGGTGGTTTTTTGTTTTGTTTTTTTTTTTGTCTTCCAGCTCTTGTACATACAGGAGCAAGGTAATAAGCAAGTCAGTGATTATGAGTAAGTTTTGGACTTAAAAGAGGGCAAAATGCATTTCATATCTGGTCTGCTGATATTGCACTGCTTCTCACAAAACCATCCCCGATGGTGTGGGAAGAGCTGACCTCTTGTGGGAAATAGTTTATTCTGATCAGCAGGAGTAAGAGTCGTGTTTCTCGTGACAGAACAGAAAAATATGAGAGAGAGATGGTATTTCTAAGATTTTATGTAAACCAGAATTTCCCCTATGCTTCCTTTTATGTAAATTGCTGACTCATCATGAGTGAATGAGTTATGGTTATGATGAAAACTAAAACTACTTTCCTCTGCAATACTTTCTACAATATATTACATAACAAGTGGAAAATAATGAAGGAGATTAGAAATGCCACAAAATTCATAGAACTCCATTCACTTTAAAAACTGATTTCTGAAGCATTCTTTTGAAACATAGAAGCCAGCGAGGCATTTGGCAGTAGTTTCTTAATCTAGCTCTTTGAATTCGTAACCAAATGACTATATAGTACAGCAAGTTTAATTTATTTTCTTTTAATCTAAACCTGCTTACATCATTTTTTATTTTTTTTAGTGAAACTGAATCTTAGTAAAATTTTTTTTTGTACTGTGAACAAGGACAGGAAGAGAGAAAGGGAAAACATCAGAATTAAATATCCTTTTTTTTTTCCTTTTCTTTTTTTCCCCAATCTTTTGTTAATTGCAAAAAGTAAATCTCTTAATTCAGCACTAGATGTTACTTAGGAATGGATAACAATTTATTTGCTACAGTTATATTGAAATACGCACTAAAGTGTGAGCAAAATTTGTTTCACACATTTTATGTTTTTCCTACTGCATTTGGTTGTTAAATGTACTTCCCACAACAGCTCTTGAGATGACAATTCCCTAATATCTACACAGTAAATTTTTATACACCAGTCAGAGAAAATATTTAGTCTTTTACAACTTCTTAGGGTTTGGTTGGTTTTTTTGGCATCTACATCCTGACTTTTTACAGCCTTGCAAGTAGGAAATCCAGAATGTTCACCTAAACTATAATCTCCTTCCTGGTACTTTTCTGTTGCCAGTTCTTTTCTGGTTCTGTGCTGTTACTACACTTGATACCTATGCTGCCATGTTTTTTGATCATGAAAACTGGCAGCTTTGGGTCAGAGTGAGTCTTATTTTAAGGCGGCAAACTCCAAGGTGGAGCTTTCAGGGAAGTGGTGTCACTTGCTTTTTTTATGGCATTAGACCTTCTTTCAGAGAAAGAGGATTGGATAGGACATTGAGGAATGGAGGAAATCTCCAGACAAAGCCTTCAGATGATGGGAGTTTCTGTTAGTTTCCTGGAAACTAGTATTGTCAGAACAGCTTGAGATGTCTCTGGAAGTCATGTTTCTTGCAAAAGTGTTTTTTTCTTAACGTCATGTTAGGATGCAGCGCTTCGTGGCCAGTTAACAGTTAATCCAATATGAGTTATTCTCTGGTTTTAAGCATCTGGTTTGTGGGTCATAGATGCCAGTATTTTGTAGAGAAGCACAGCAGGTTCCTTTTGCGTATTCTGTAATACTTCCTAAATGTCAAAGCTGGAGATCTCTGGTCAAGTAGGACTGGCTGAGGGCAGTGTGTTGTCACTTCCACTGCTCCCAGATGCAAATCTCTCTTCTTATTCCAAAGCACTTGTCTGTTTTCATCATGTCCCTATTCCATTACTTGTCTTTGAGTATACAAAAAAATGGTGGATGGATGGTAAACTCCTATCTGTTACAAATAAATAAATACAAAGGGACATTGCTAAACTATAATACAGAACCTAACATTACAATAAGATGTGGGGAGGATGGGGAGAAATGTTAATGTGTGTACCCGGAATAACTTCAATAATGTGATGTAGTCACAATGGTGACGTAAATTTTAGCAATCCCCAAAACATTATTTTGTATTTAGGGAGGAGAAATTCATAGTAGTTAACCAAATTTTAATGTAGAGAATCTGTTATTTGGTCCACAGAATAATATGACAGAGTGAAAAAAAATATAGGCATCTAGAAAACTGTGTTTATTAATTATGATTAATTCTTCAGAAGCTGGGCTTGAGTACAAGTTTATGGCTAAATATGCTTAAAGTATTTTTGAAGTTCCTTATTGTTCATCAAGTGCACTTAAGAATGTATTTATGTCCTTTATTGAAGTGTGGTTTGTCTCAAATAGCAAATTCCTTTCTTTTGTACCATCTTAGGTGACAACTGAGTAAAACCTGCTGTGGCAGTTTACTACATCTGCCCAGGGCCTAAGCAAGCCTGTAACTGCAGGTTGAAAGAGTTACAGAGAATTAGAATTGGGTTTGTTCTAGTTTTCCATGTGAATATAAGACTGCACATGTTCTCTTTTAATATCCTCAGCTGTACAGAGTGCTGTCCTT
This sequence comes from Actenoides lindsayi, assembly GCA_025331215.1. Classification (NCBI taxonomy): domain Eukaryota; kingdom Metazoa; phylum Chordata; class Aves; order Coraciiformes; family Alcedinidae; genus Actenoides; species Actenoides lindsayi. The sequence goes on from WTSP01016032.1 coordinate 90,870, forward strand.
TTGGGTACCATCTCCAAAGCAAGATGCTTAGCAAGTTGTCTCCATCCAAAGGACATGTATGTTTGCCCATAAGAAATTCTGTAACAGTGTTGGACAGCTGAAGCAAGTGGATTCTTTGTTGTCTTTTAGCAAACCTGGATAGGGTTTCTGATCCCTATGCCAAGGTAGTGAGGGCTGAGGTACTTAAAGGTGTCTTTGAGTCACACAAAGGCTGCTGTTATATGCATGTTAGAGGGTGACAATCTTCACCCATTGTGTACCTGATTCTCTTCCATACTCATAATTCTCTCTCTGTGTGTTTCAAATGTTGGTCTCTCACAGTTCACTTTCCTTTTTAGACATTTATGGCCTCATGTCTTCATGACTTTGTGTTGCATTTTGATGTATGACACTTTTTCTTCTATGCTGAAAAATAACTGCCCCTTTAGTCCTCAAATATATGCTTAAAATACTTACAAAAAGCAGGAAAGCTAACTGTCATCTTGCTTTGTTGTGTTTTAATATCAACATAGTCTCTTTTTAATTTCTTTTCTTTTGTTTGTGTTTTTTATTTTATATTTTTTTCTTCCTCCTGTATGGCTTCAGGCTAGAACTTGCCATACACCTGATTTATCTGAACTGGTTTGTCTCTCTATTTTAAAGTTAGTACTGTTTTAGGGTAAGTGTTGTCTTAATGTTTTATGCTGTAGCAGGAATATCAATAATACATTAGCTGTCTAAGGTTCAATTACTCTGGGAGCAATCTGTGTCCATCTATGTTGTTTCTGAACTCTGCTTAGATGTTGGTCTGCCGTTCTTTGCTTCTCCCTCTGTGTGGCACCAGTATCATTTCTGAGACCGCTGGCATTTGATCTCCACTTGCGTGTACAGCTAATGAACTGTTAAAACCTGTTTTGCACGATCTTCATTTAGTTCTGCTTATATCACTAGGTCCAATATAGGTTATGATGACCATGGCTTCCATCCAGACCTTCTCAGTAACTCGTCTTCTTTTAATATGATGTGGGGTTTTTTTCTGCACTGGCAACTGGTAGGCAACAAATCTTCTATGAGTCATGACAACACCCTAAGTTTATCAGCATTTCCTGGTATTAATTTCCTGAGAGCTAGCTTTTCCTATATTCAATTATTTTTCTTACTTCAAACCTAGATCTATATTCCTCAATGAGACTGTGAAAAGATAATTTTGTACCTCTCATGTGGCATTAATTTTTTAATTTTTATCACATCATAGAATTTAAGCAAAATTTTTGAGCTGTGCCTGAGTAGGAGAAAATTAAAGAAGATATCATTAAATGTGACACACTTCTGAGTAATGCTGACTTTTTCTCATTTATGCCTTTTTATTCCTCTGATTCAAAATATATTGTCTTCCTGATATGTCGCTGAAATCTTCAGTTAATTTTTTATCTTCTGAAAAGTTTCACAGTAGGGAGGAATACATCTCAAGTTCAGAGTTTTAAGACCAGCTCCAATTAAATGAATTACAAATTCCTGTTGATTTCAAGGGAAGGAGACAAGTTCCTTCTCTACCGAGGAACTTAATTAATGTTAGCACACATTTATGACAGTTCACTTTACATCATTGAGGAAGCACCAATTCTAATCTACAGTTAACACTTCTACTGTGGAAGTGAGTTAAGCTGTAGAATGTCTTTACTTTGTTTCTCACATTAATGCTTATAGGTTAGCCTGGCTGGAGTCCCCATGCAGACAGCATTGTAGATACATAGATGTAATCAAGATTTTTCCCCCAGTTTTTCCATATATATAACACTTAGTAAACTAATTCTCTCTTCTGTAATAAAAATTAAAATCATTAAAATTCTTCTCTAGACACTTCATGTCAGGGTAATGTATCTTTAAACGGAAGCGTCCCTTGTGGGGATGGTATATAATTTATTATAAGGACTATAAAAGGTAATCTGGAATGTTTCTTTTTACAGCCTTTAGCAACCAAAACCAAGACATAGCCTTCTTTGGTGCTGGATCCCACAACGTTGTAGAAGAAAAAAGAAAGCTAATGAAGAATAATTTTGTGATCAAACATTTTGCAGGCTTTAACCAATTTCATTCATAGATAAATACAGTGAAAATAAAACTGGAAATATCAAAATGACTTTGGAATTTCTGAGTGCAGTTGACTAGCAATTTTGTCACAAATTATTCAGAAATGGATTATTAATAATTTTCTTCTGTTGTACCTGTTCCATTTGTAATTATTCATGGGAACACTTAAGAACTCATCTTTCCCTTTTTACCATTTTTTACCTTTTCACCCATCTTTACCTTTTCACTCATCTTTTCCCTTTTTTTATCTCCATCCCTACCTTTAAGTAAGTCTCATTCCCTTTCAATAGAAATAGCAATATTATTAAAATGGGAATAAAAAATATCTCCTTCCACTTTCATTCCTGTCCTCAAATTCAGTAGAGGTTTGAACCTTGGCAGATTGCTTTGTGAACAGATGTTCTTAATACTTAAGACAGTAGAACTTTGTCATCTTCTCAGTCCTCAGTTTTAACTGTTCTGATAGTATGATTCTATGATTCTATGTCCTGGGGTGTTATTTGGGTTTGTTTGTTTTTTCTTATTATGTTTTTTTTTATTTGATCATCAAACTAAAGAAAACCAGCGATTACATGGCCATAGTTCTTACTGTACTTAGCTCTGTTTTCACTTTTGATTCAGAGTCATGTTATCAGTCATAAAACTTTTGTACAGTAAAATATAGATGGGTGCATATGCATAGCTGGTCATTCTCAGTAAACTTTCAATTTCAATGCAGAGGTTTTCTCCTTTTGCTTTCAAAAAATGGTATCTTTAATGTTTCTTTTTTTTTCCTAGAAGAGGTAGCAAAGCTCTACTGATAAAATGCCAACATTCTTCTTAGGAAAAGTAGCTGAGACAAAGACTGTAGACAAGTGTAGTCAAATTCAAACTGAAATACTACCAGGGATGTCCCTCAGCTCAGTAGTGATATCTGATACTCTGAAGTGTTTTGCTATATGATGTATTAAAAATTAGAAGTCTTTAAAAGAAGCAGTTCACCCTTTTATGAGTAGTGTCTAACGTCACACCCATAGGTCTTTAGGGTCAAGCCTGGAGGTGGTTTTTTTGTGCAGTTGTATACTGGGAAAGTTTTCAGTGGCAAGCAGAACAGTACATTTTGAAGAGATCTATATGAGTGGAATATAAAATAGTGATTCTGGGAAAGTGGTAACCATTGCTCTTATCTTCAGAAAGGATAAAAACTAGAAGCCAGTCAGACAAATATCAGTGGCTAGGAAGTTTATGGAGTGAGTCTTTATGAAAGCCGCTTGCAGGCACATGAATTTGAAAAAGGTGATTGGGAATAGCCAGCACAGATTTCTGTGCAAGCTTTGTAAGACCAACCTGATAGCCTTCTATGGTGAAATGACTGTCTCTGTGGACATTGGGATATAATGTTCTGACTTAAGAAAGGCTATCATCATGGTCTCCCATAGGATCATTGTAACCAAACTGGTGAGATAGGGGCTGGATGACTGGAGTACAAAACAAATAAGAAGCTGGACAAACTATCAGGTTCAAAGTATAAAGATTAACCTTCCACAGTCTTAACAGGCATATGATTGGTTGTGGCACTCTCTAAGGACTGATAAATGTCCTTAGGAGATGCTGTTTAGCATCTCCATTAGTGACCCTGATAATAGGATGAAGCACATACTTACCAAAGCTACCATCCACAAGAACCTCAACAAGCTGCAGGAGTGCCCCAGCAATAACCTCATGAATTTCAACAGATGCAAAAATGTGAAATCCGGCACCTGAAACATAGACAAGTACAGGTTGGGGACTGACTGGAAAGCAGCTTTGCAGAAGAGGACCTGGGTGTCCTTGTGGACAACAAGTTGAGTTTTTATAGAGTGAAGGCTTAACTTGCACACTGTGCTGCGTTTGCAAAATTTAAGGAAAGTGTTTACTAACCATTCTGGACTTTTGAGATTATATGTGGACTACTGTGCTCAGTTTTGTGCCCCAAGTACAGGAGAGACATCAATAAAAGGGAGTAAGTGTGAAGGAACATCGCTAATCTTAGTGATTAGTCAGGTTGCTGGAGCACATAAGTCATGAAGAGAAGTTGACAAAACTGCTTTTGTTTACTGTGAAGAAAAGAAGGGCTAATGGGGGATCCTGTTGCAGTTCTCAGCTTCCTAGAGGGATTTTAGAGAGAAGACAGGTGTATACAGTGAAAGGTCAAGAGAGAATAGTCGAGGGAATAGTCAAGTGAAGGGAAATTCTGGTTAGGTATATGGAAAAAAGCATTCAGAACTTCACTATAAAAGTGGGTAAGCACTGGAATAAGTTGCCCAGAGAGGCTGTGGAAACTATTCTCTTGAGATTTTAAGAGCTGAACCTGATCTAAACTTGAAGTTAGTTCCACTTTGAATAAGAGGTTGGGTAAAGTGAATTCAAGAGATCCCTTTCCATCTGAATTGTTATGAGGTTCTGTAGAAAATACACTGGGAGAACTTCAGTTTTAAAGATTATGGGGCCTACTCGCTTAATTTACATTAGGAGTAAGTTATATATGGCCAAAGGCTTCATTTTTTCTTCATGAGTTTGTATAAGTATATATGAAAAGAAAGTTTTCTGACAAGAAAACTCCATTTTGAATGTCAAGTTGCTGATGTTATTTGTCAGAAGCAAAACAAATACAGTAGAATGTTTATTTTTAGAAAGGCTTTGAGATGTAAAACAAACTGTTGAAGCCTTTTTTAGTATTTTCATTTTTGCATCAAATTTCCTGTAGCTTATAGTTAGATCTACTGTTGATACATGTTACAGTCTACCTAGTTAAAGTTTATAAAGGAGGAAATCTAGGAAGAGAGCTAGTAGTATACATGGCTCTTGGCTGTAGACCTTTCTTCTCTTTTTAGTGGTGACAGGGGGAAGAAGAGATGCTACAGATTGCAGTAAGTAACAAGAGATACTGTGTGGTTCAATGATGTATTAAGATATACTGATCTTCTTGGCAGGCCAGTATTAATAGCCATTCAAACTTATTTTTCTTAACATACATTAATGATTAATGTTATCCACCGAAGATGCCAACAGTAGATCCTCCCATGTAAACACCGGAGCGATCAAACAGCTCATTAAAAAAAGTATCCAATAATTGATGCTGAATTTGCTTGTGGAGTTTTGGCTTTGTGTGTGTAGTGTTGGGTTTTTTTTCTTCACAGATCACATCTCTTCATGCAATTAAATTACAATTAATTAAAAAGTAATTTTTGTATGTCGAAGGAAACATAGGTGCCTATTTAGAGTTGCCATTGGAGTCTAGTTTCAGAAGTCACACATCAGTAACAGAGTATTCCCAATGTTTTAAAATCTTAATGTTTAAGGAAAAAACCTGCCATAATAATTCACTGTATTTTATTTGATTTTATCGCTGATTTTTTGATGTCAGTGACTCTTGTCACAAACAGATGAAATATGCTTGAGAAAGCCCAAGAAAATCCTGGAACTGCTAAGCTTTGAAAAATATATATTGTTCAGGATTACAGTGTTGGCATATAAAGATTTACTACTGTGAAATAAATTGTTTTAAGAACACTGGCAAGCCTCTCCAGTTTTCTGAACACTCCAAATTAAAAGATTGTGAAAAAACCCACAATGCTGTAGCTGAAGAAAGAACAATTAAATAGCTGTATAGTTGGCATACAAGTCTCGGTACTGTTCAACAAGGAAACATTTTGATTTTACCAACACTATTTTTTGGAAGCCAGAAGAGTTTACTTCAACAGATTGACTCTTAATTTTATCTTTGTGAGTAATAAATTACTTTGTCTTTTGGTACAGGCTGAAAATGTGGACTGTAATTTAGTTTAATCTGCTATATACCTATAAATCTGTTCTGGGGGAAGTAATTTGCTTCTTTTGTGATTTCTTTTATACTGCACACAGTGCATCCTAAAAAATCCATGGCCACATTAATAGAGTACTAGAGAGTCAGGTTAAATTTGCATATGTGTGCTTCTGAGTACAGTAATTATATATTCATACACAGATATACACACACACACAAAATTCATGGCACAGGTTATTCTTAGTCTGCATAGAACTATGTTGGCTCTTGGGCTGGTTTGGAAGAAAATTTCAGTGCTGTGCTTTCATAGGGAGCACCCTTGTGTACCATCTCCCTGTTTTCTCAGAGTCAGTTCTGTAGGGTAGTCAGCAGCTAGTTAGTTTTTGATCTTTTTAAATTGTAGTGGCTTGGGGTTTTTTCCTAAGTGCTGCAATAATTTCTTTTTGTAGGGAATTTTTCAAACAGCATGTGTTTATTTTGTCAAATCATGTTGATGATGTTTTCAAGTGAACATCAGTAGGAATAAAGCTTCCTAATCCTTAATGGCACTGGAAAGATTAGTTGCATTTCTTCTCAGTTTTATTCACTAATGACGTAAGGTTTCTTTCCGTTCTTAAATCTTTTTATGTTTCTATTCAATACACTCTTGCATGGTAGTATTCATATTATATTATGACTGATGTAAACAGATACAAGAACAGGCATTATTAGTTTTGACTCTAGGGGTATGTTAGTTGTTGATAGGATTACTGAAACCTCTTATCTTTATGCAAGATTAATTTTTATTTTCACTGAAAATATGAAGCAGTATAGTTACTGTTTAGTGCTATTAAGATATACCTGATTTATTTTGGTATACATTTTTTATATCCGTTCTTTTAAAATTTATTTGGAAAATGATCTTGGTAATATTACTTTCTTCTTTTCACAACTACCTGTGCATATTTTATTAAGTGTCACTGTAGAAAGCTTAAGTAACCAAGCTTAGCTGATCGTCAAAGTTGCCCAGAGTTGTTACTGTGACTTACTGTTTGCGGATAATGCAAGGATTTTTAGTTAATGTGCTCTGACAGAGCTTTCCATGCTCTGCAGTTCACCTGCTATAGATGTGATGCCATTAAGGGGTGGTGGCTGAGGCAGCATGTGCAAATACAAAATGGCAGGACTGGTTTATGCTGCAGGTTCTGAAGACAAGGGGGGGAAATATCAAATGATATCTGCTTCATCCATTATAGTCCATTGATAATAAAGCATTTCACAATGTTCTGGAGACCAAAGCAGGCAGGAATAGGTACACAAAGCACAGCATGGATTTTGAAACATGCTCAATTGTTTGTTTTGTGTTCAAAGTGAGGTCCCTAAGGCTCCTTTTCCCTTGAAACTGTGTAAGGTCGAAAACTACCTACTGTGACTCAAAGAAGCCCTATAGAAAAGACAGGATACTACCCATGGTAGACTTTCTTACTTACCAATATGTGAGGTTTGACTCATACTGTGACTCATAGAAAAGTTCAGCAGGCCTTTGTTCCCATGGAGAAGTGCTCTATCTGGTAGTAAAATGCCCTTCACAACCCCTTGTGAACAGTGGCATGAACCCTTGAACAAACTTACTTTTATACAGGATAAAAGAGATCAATGTGATGGCATTAGAAGGCTGACTAACAAGGGGATAGTAGGATTCGGATAGGGCTAGGTCAGTGCTTTTTCGTGACTTGGTGGCAAAATCAGGCATGAAAATTCATTTTTATAGTATGGCCTTAACTTGCAGAGGTAAATACAAATGTAGAAAACAATTAGAATGAGTAAATGAACAACTGTGGGGAAGAACTATGGGTTAGAGGAGGGAACTGTTTGTCTTGTATGCCAAAGTAATTGAAAACCTGACAGAACGTAAAATATTTTTTTGCTTCCTGACTTCTTGAAGTCATTAAAGAAATTACCATAAGTTTTCGTTGGATTTATATTTCACATTCAATTGAATGCCTGGTGCATATATTTGCTACTCAGATGGTGAGATCCTTCTGGCAGGCACTGGTAGGTTGGTGTAAATTATCAAGCAGAAATTAGAATGTTCTTTCCTTGCAAGCTGACAAAGTGAAAGGCACATGAAAAACCCAATATGTTCCTCAGCCCTACCACACTTATTTTTTCCTCCTTCTTCTTCAAGGAACACTAGGAAAAGAATTCATAATCTTTATCTGAGGAAAACTGAAGTGAAATGCTTGTCTGAGAACTGCTTGATTTTTCCACAGGGAAAAGACTTCAAAGTAAAACTGTGGCATTTCACAACTTTTTGAATCTACAGGATACTTTGATTTTCAGCTTTGTTTTGAATCCGGAGTTTAAAAATAATGTTTCCATGCTACACAACCTAAAAACAAAAATAAAGTTCTTAATAACTGGAACTATGTTTCAAGAAAATCCACTTCTGCATTGTATTTTTTAGCCCATATAAACACTAGAAGAATATACAATGCAAAAAACCCCTTCTTTCTGCCTAGCTTAGCACAAGAAGGACTTATCCTAATTTGGATAATGTATTATTTTAACATTAAAGTACTGAGCAATGAATCACACATTCCCTCTGAGGAATCCAGGTTTCCTTGCATATAAAGTTGAGTGAGAATTGGAACATTTCTCATAGAAATATAAACCATACCTAACTCTTTGTACCCTTTTAGAAGAAAACTCTTTTGGAGTATAAAAAGTCTTATAGTATATTTGTCAGGTTGCAGTTTTGTTATGCCTGTGAAATTATTTAATACCATATGATGATATAATATCTGCTATGTTGGCGATCTTCAGGATGCAGATTCTGTTACCCTTATCACGATGTAAGGCAGAAGGAATGTGAAAACTCTAGAGTAATACTAAGAATAGCACAAAATATTGGTAGCATCAAAAGCACTAAAAATTAAACTCAGGGTTTGGTGGGGATTTTTTTGGCCTGAATTCACTTTGGGAGTGTGGAAACCATTATCTGGAGAAAAGGGGGAAAATAAATAAGGACTGGGAAAAAGAATTATGGCTTTCTTTTTGTGGAAGTTAATTGAATGCTTCATGGGAATGGCCTTGCTCTTCTCTCCCTCCTTTTCTGAATGCTGTTAATGTGGAGTTCCTTATGCTCTGGCTGTCTTTACCACGGAAGTGTCTGTATTTTAGCAATAGTGCTGAGTGCACAGTGTGGTAATATTAAGGAGTTATTTAGGAGAATTTTTCAGTGGTATTAGTAAAAACCAGGCAAGTTCTTAGGTTTTTTTTAGCTTCCAAAACCCACTAATTGAACTGTGAAGTGCTTTGATAGCTTCTGGATATTTTAACCCATGTCTCTAAAGCATCTTACTGTTTTTAAACTAAATATTAAATAGTTGCCCTGGAGTGAAGAAGTGTATAAAATGTTCCCTTTTGCCTGTACACAGCACATGCAGCATGTGAAAGTACATAACCTCCTTGTTTCCTGACTCTGGTCTTCCATAAATGAATAGCAATATTGTTAACTTTAGTACAAAACCAGTATTATCAAGAAATAAAAAATACTTACTACTTGTAACATGCAGCCATTTTTCCTCCTTGCTTTTCTTTACCGGTGACACTTGTCATTCAGACGACATTTGCTAGCAAATTAAATTGCAAACAAATAATTCCCTCAGAAGCTCCCTTTCGACATCATTCTTTTCACAATGATTAAATTTTCACAATGATTACAGAATTTCTCAGAAGTTTACAGCTTTTTTTTTTTTTTTTTTTTTTTTTTTTTTTAATGAAGATCAAAATAAAAAATTCCCACAGGATCCCAACGCTCATAGCTATTTACAATTAGCAAAACCCTCCTGGTGTGTATTTCATTTATCTGGCAATTCACTGGTGCCTGTAGCTGCTACTGCCAAACTCTGGAAGGGTTTGTCCTGAGTAAATGCTTGGGGACTTGATCTGTGATTTTTAAAATGCCTTTGGGAGGCAAGATCAGATGTCTAAGGGTGTGATTGTGTTTATTTTTTACATGAATCCCCCTGGTTGAATCCCTAGGGATTTGCTGTATCAGAGATATTTATGAGAATATTGCCCTTGGCTACAGTGTGAAAGGGAGCAATGCAGGATAGGGACAGATGAAGGGTAGGCAAGCTGATGACTCTGGTCATAGAGAATGGTAAGAGTCTCCTGTGTCTGAATACCCTTTCTGGTATACAACACTCAAAGAAATTAGGTGAATGTACAGAGATCTGCAGCCAGATTTCCACTTCAAAGGTTTGTTCTTGAATGCTCATAATTTCAGAAACAGCAAAGCATGAGCAGGATTAGTTACACAGTGGGTGGACTCAGGATGTGCTGTTGTCCATACATGGTGTGGGCTTATTTGGAGAGCAAAATCTTCAGGAATATGACTATTGTATTTGGCCTTTGTTGTGAAACAGATGTTTGCTGTTTGTAAACATGAGTATGTCTGTGTTCTTACAATCTCCTGCATTAAAAAGGAAGAATTAGACACGAAGATGATAAGTAAAACCTGACAAGCTTGTCATAGCAGTTTCTCAGCATGTCCAAGTTTATATTTCCTTTGAGTAATAGGTAGTTAAAATGATGAAGCAATCAGAAAAAAAGGAGTTATAAAATCAAGCTGTATATAATTTTTTTTTGCTGAGGATGTATTCTAGTAACAAGGAGCTATTTGCCCCCATTTCAGTAAGAGGATTTGAGTAATACAGAGAACTGTTGGACTCTATCTTAAAGGTCTTTTCAAACCTAAATAATTCTATGATTTTATGATCTATCCATAGTGGCATAAAAGTGCCATTTAAAAAAATTAAGGCTGCTAACATTTACATTAATATTACCAACCAAAATAGTTGCATAATCTATTAGTATAGATCTGCTGATTTATAAAAATAAGCATATATATGCACATATTCGTACACATACAGAGGGCTTTTAATTAGTTGCTGAGATAATGTATAAATCTCTACCCCTTTAAATTCACTGGTTGAAAAATGAAGAATTCCTGCCCTTTAAATGTTCAGCTTTCACAGAGGTTACAGTAAATCTCTTAATCTCCCAAGCACTTACTCTCCTCTGGGTTTTTCACAGGCATTTATCCACAGGACATTCATTTGCAATCTGTATTTAAATCCAGCAATAACTATATGGGCTTTGAGCTATCTGCTTTCACGAGCTCCTAATGGCCTTACCACAGGAGCTCTGGATGAGCTGAAAAAAAATAAATAAAAAAATTCAAAGCCAGTCATATTTGGCTTCTATTTCAGCTTAAGCTGAGTCTCTATTTATTCTTGGTGAAGAGAACATTAAAGAAAGCAATTATTGTGGGGTGAAGGAAGGGCAGTAAGGATCCACAATAAAGGATTTATCCTGGCTTTATAGAGAGCACCAGTGTATCAGATTTTCAGGCTTATAACGGGATGTAGCTGAATGTATTTGCAGAATAGGGTATGAGGATTTGAAACATATCCTGGTTTTCTGTCAAATGCCCTTAGCACTTTTTTCTCTTGTTCCTTACAAAAACAGTAGACCAAATTCTTAGATGTAAAAGGTCATTGTCCTGTAAATACACAGTAACTCACAGTAGCATGTTTTCTCATTACTTAGTAGATGCTTTGCAGTTAATATGCTAAATGGCCCATTTTTATAAGAGAAACTTCTATTAAATTAATTTTATTGTGTGAAAGAAAACACAGAAGCACAGCAATCTTTTAAGTAGTTATAATGAAGCTTCATCTTGACTTTCTGGCATTTTATCTCCTACGCATCAAATAATTAGTTTGTTTCAATAACAGTGTACTTAGGGAAGGTAAGTGAAGGAGATTGAAAGACACTGTGCTGAGAAGACTTTTCATTCTGTATCTCCAGCCTATGTAAAATAACCTGAATTTGAAAACTATCTTAAATTTTATCCAAAGTATGCCTGGTGTTATTAATGAACATAAATCCTTTAAACAATGATTTTTCTTTTTTTTTCTGTTGTTCTTTTTCCCATCCTGTTTTCCTCTCTGGGATAATTTTTTTTTCATTATTCCTCTTTTCTGTCTCCGTGAGCTTTTCCCCAGAGTCAATTCCTTCCACTTTCTGTGCACTGTATTTTTCTGATTGTTCTTTACTAATTCAACTTTGCTCTGCTGTTTTGGTCTTAGGAACATACACTTTATCAAAGACAATTGAATAGCCTGTTTTCAGTATTAGCAAGATGGATTTCTTTCTTCCTGCTTATAATACTGGATATACTTTAAATATTAGGGGTATACAGGTTTGAAACAATTGTTTTCTGGTAAATATGATTAACTTGAGATTTTACATTTGAAAATATTGTCACTAGGGAGCATGCAGGTTGATGATGAATTGTTCAATAGAATTGTAGATTTTTGTATTTCTTTCTAAAATGCATGTCTTAGTCCAATGCAATTATTATAT
>WTSP01016033.1:0-40247 GCA_025331215.1 Actenoides lindsayi
TCCAGAGGAGGCCACAAAGATGATCCAGGGGCTGGAGCACCTCTGATATGAGGACAGGCTGAGGGAGCTGGGAGTGTTCAGCCTGGAGAAGACTCCGGGGGGACCTTACAACTGCCTTCCAATATCATAGAATCATATGCACAATATTTTCATGGCCTGGGAGCTCCTGTCACCTTTCCAGGTGTCTCTCTTTGGCATCACTTATTTTCTAGACTGAGGAATTAGTGTGTCTCATGCAGGTGGTGGTGAGGGTTGTCCATGTGCTCACTTCTTCCTCTCCACTGAATTCTGAAACAAAATGTGGTTTTCTGAGGTTAGTTTTCTTTTTTTTTTCCCTTCCCAAGAAAAATCTTTCCTTTGTTTTTTCTTAATTTGCCCCAGATTTTCATGGCAGACTTCAACACTAAACAAACAAGCCAGCAACCCAAATTTAATGTTCTCTCAGCTGGATTAGTGGTTTCCTCAATGACCCAGCAGCAAAAGCGGAGTGGCAAGAGTAGGGAGATGTCCCCCTGGTACCCACCAAAGCAGGCTCTGTTGGGAAGGATAAATATCCATAGCTCTGGGAAAACATCACTTTTCCTTGGGGAAAAGGGTCCTCCTGTCCTCTCTGCTGCTTGTGCAGCTCCTTCAACGTATTCCTAATAATCATCCAAGGAGACCTGATTCCTAGAAAGTTCCTCCTCTTCCAGGGCTTTATATCTCCTCTCACCACCTTTACCCAGCTTGGCGTAATATTAAACAAATAAAACATAACCAAGACTATAAGGAAATGATGGTCTGAGAACCTCATGCATGCTCTGCCACTCAGGGGGTGACTGCACTGGATGGCAGTCAGCCATGGGCAGAGGCTGTGGAAGGAGTGAGAGCATCAGCCCCCGACAGCACAACTGACAGATTTAATGAAACACAAGAACAAGCAAGGCCAGCAGATCCCCACCTCTGTCTGGCATCTGTCTTATCTATTTTCTTGGGGGCCAGCTCAGATCTTTGGCATATATCCAGGTTGAGGGGCACCCCAGGGACATCCTGACAAAGAAATTCATTATTCATACAGAAAATATTACCCCCTTCTGTGATGCCCTGAGCAGGCAGGACCTTTCCAGCCTGGTGGCCTGGTCCACCATGTGTCCTTGGAGGCAGTCCCTGCAGCATGCCAGCTGACGGGGACAGAAGGGTGATAGAGCGGGTGGCCCCATGTGGCATCCCCAGGGATGCTCTCATGTGCCTGTCCACAGGGGCTACTCCCAGGAACAGTTTGTCTCCAGGTTGTCTCTGCTCACACCACAGTACAAACATCTGGGCTAGTGGCATCCCACAGCTCTCGGGCATCTTCGCCTCGAGAGTTCCCCTGGGAGCTGCATCAAAAACCCTCCTCTTCTTTCTTGACTTCTTCTCCAGAGTTGCATCAGCCCCCCCATCACACACGTGCTGTGCACGATCAGCACCCGCGTTCCGGCAACTCAGACTATCCCCGACCGATGCTCTCGGGCTGGAAGTAGTTAATACACAAGGTGCCAGGAAATGCTACTAAAAATATGCTACGTGGTTCTTCCGCAGAGCATGCCATGCCTTACACAGCTTTTTCAGCGTGGTTCTTCAGGTCAGCCCTTAACAGAACATCACATTTTTTTTCCCCCCCTGTGCTTATTTCAACATCCCAACCACAGCCACAGGCAAGGGGTGGATTGCTCCTCCATCCTCTCACAAGGCCAATGTTCCCAGCACCCTCAGTCCTTCTGGCAGGTTTTGCAACATTTGGCTATTTTGAAACCCCAAGATAAATTTCCAGGCCTGTGTTTACAGCAAAAGGTTTGAAAACATGGATCCTAAACCCCGGAAGACAAATAGACACAACTCTAATTGCAATGTTATTCTAATCTCAACAATTTTAATTAAGTTCTTGGGTTCTTGATAGAATTGTCAGGTTTTTTCCTGGCTTTCGGAAACACTTCCAGAAATACAAACAGTCACAGCAGCTGGACATGAAAATGGGAAATCAAAATAGTGCACAGAAACACTAATTAAAATGGAACCAAACTGCTGAAAACTCAACATTTTCTCTGCCACACTCCCCTGTCTGGCTTGGCCGCTGCAAACTCTCCTCTCCACACTGCAACAGGAGCTGGGCAGGCAGAGACTTTGGGAACAGAGACTATTCCCGTTTCAAACACCACCCATTTCCCTAAGTCAGACTTGGTTCTATTGCTGCTGAGTAAAACAGCACTAAAAACCAGCCAGGAAACAGTTAATTCCAATTAGTTCAAACCAGCAGATATCATTCTTTATATTTTGGCAGTTCTCGTTTCGAAGGAAAAAATATGTTTGTGTTCTTGGAGTTAGTCTGAACAATAAAATCAGATGCCAATTTTCTGGTCTAAATTAGGTGAAAGACCAGATTTTTTTATCATATGTGTGTGTCTGTGTGAGACGTTCTGTTACATGTTTATTTTACTTCTCTGTATTTACCACCGAAATCACCGGCTGCCCAGAGCCCGCTGCAGCGTGGCACAGAAACACGACAGCCCCTTTCATTTACCAAGGCTGGAAATGGAACCTGGCACCAGGAAAACACGAGATGCTATCAATTGCCAAAGGAGATATTGCCAAAAGATAAACATAATAAAGTCAGTCATTGTCAACATATCGAGCCTTTCCGAGTTGTATGAATAAGGGGTTTAAACTTTTGCACTGGTTGAAGTGGTTTTATGTCCGATTTCGGAGCGTGTTGAAAAGCATCCAAAACTTGGGCTTCAAAGAGGTTAAAATCAAAAGGATTAATGAGTGCTATGGGAGAAAAAGAATTAAAAAAAGTAAAAAAAATAAATTAAAAAATGAGGCTGGCACATCTCTTATGGGACATTGTCCATTGTGAGCCCATAGTTGAGGTGCAGGCAGCACTGCCCCACATCCAAGGGGAGGGAAAAGAAACTGCAAGTAAAGTAAGTCCATTTTCAGTTCTGTACCACACACTGTTCCCATCTGCTGAGATCAGCTATAGGAGCCCAAGCAGGGGAAAGCACTGCTGTGTTACCACCTCTCTGCCAGGCAGGTCTCGGACCCTGTGGACACGGGCCAGCCCGCAGCGTGCCTGGTGACACAGGGCACAGCCCAACCTGCACCATCCGCCTGGCAAGGATCCAGTACCAATACTTTCCTCTCCGTGCAAGCGTGCTTTTCATAATCTTGTTTTCGTCGTTCCTTTTCTTCAGATGTCACTAATTTTCAGGACAGGCAAGAGGATGCCAGACTTGCATTCGGCACAGATGCCGGCACGCAACTGAGAAACTATTCCTGCAGTGGAGCAGAAGACAGAACCCAACCCGGCTAAAACGCGCCTGGTTAACCAGCCAAATCAGCCCGGGGCAGCTCTGCTCACAGCACGTTGCTCCCCATCCAAATCCCCTCCAAGCCCTTTCCCCGGGGTCGTCTCTGGAAGTGAACAGTTATGGGAAGAGCTTGTTGATATCTGTCTTCTGTTCGCTTAACTAGGAGAGCACCTTGGGCATTAAATCCCTGACACGATGCTTACCTCCTTCCAATCGGTTTTGCGACACTAGAGGGAGACAGGATTCAAATGAGGTTTTGCAATCAGCACCCGGTGTTTATCAGCGACAGAAAATATCCACAAGTGCTCAGAGCCAACGCACCCAGGAGAAAGTGGGTGCCACCTCCAACCACGGCCAGCTGCAGCCTGAGCAGACCCTTTGCTAAAGGAGATTCAAGAGGATTTGGGATATTTGACTCAAGAAACGCACGGAAAACAGATAAAATTTGAGCGCGGGCTTAAATTTAAGCACACACTTAAGAGCTTTCTGGCACAAGGGCTCAGCTGAGGCTTAAGAGCCACGCACCATATTACTTTTAATTGAGCTACTGTCTTCCCATATGGTTTTCCCTGGGGAGATCAGCGGCTGGCTTACGAGTTCGAGTAACAACACCAGTTAAAAGAGCACTCGAACAATTGCGGTTGGCAGTTCTCTGAATAAAACAAATGTTATAGAGTGTCGGAAAATGTCGTATCATCAATTTTCTGGTTTCCTGCACTCATTGCTTTTGATCTCCACTAAAAGATTTATTGAACGGTTTTCATTTTTGCATTAACCTTGTCCAAATTACACCAATTGAGAGCTGGGAGCTTTTTACATTTTGTTTTTTAAACGTACAAAAGAGAGATTTTTAAAGCTGAGGCTTTTGATTCCTTCCAGTTTTTTATTGTTTGAGGCAAAGGGCTGTTTTGGCAGGTTTATGAGATGGCATCTGTTTTGCTGACAGATATCCCTGATCGATCGCTTGTTTGTGGGTTTGGGGTTTTTTTGGAGCCATTGCGATGTTATCTGCATTCGAAAAACAATTTACTTTGATTAAAGTTTAACTCAAATATATGGAAATATCAGCCTTGCTTACAGTCAAATCTGAAGTCCCGTTGAGCATCTTTTCCTCATCGTGATGAAACGCAATTCAGAAGAAAGCGATCCCTTCCCCTTTGGCAATGCCCTCAGTCATCAGAGGAATAATTCCTCCCCATCAGCCAGGCAATGCCTTGGAAAGTGAATAAGGACACTTCTTGTACTGCCTGGCTAACCTAAACATGCTATTGATGAGTGTGAAATCAAAACATTCCTTAAAAAATAAAGTTGAGGGCATTTAAATTAGATGATTTCCTGCAGCAGTGAATTTTAGAGTGACCACAGTGTACACAAAGGATTATTGCCTTTCATTTGTTCTGGGTATTTAATCATTTGTAGCCTTTGAGCTCTGCCTAGAGATATTATTTCAGGAATCTGTTGTTGTTTAACAGGACTATTTTCACTAACCTGTGCCACACCATAAGTTTTGGGTAAGTTACAGAAATAAAGCCAAGAACTTTTAGAGCCAACACCTCCATGCAAGTCAGGGCTCTTCCTTTAGTTTTACATGGTACCATTTGCCCAGCCCATTTAATTTTCTGTTAAAAGGAAAAAGTGGATCTTTCATGTAAGCTACATAGAACAGAGACGCCTCGTTCAATACATTGAGACTTTCAGTGGCAGTTGTGATTGAAGAAAAAGAAAAGAGGCCATTTTCCTCCACCGTTCTTTGCTATTAGACAGCCCAAACACGTTAATTCCACGAGCCACGTTGACCCCCACAAAGCCCATCTGTGACAGCAGCGATGAGCTTGGCCTTGCTGATGCTTCTCGAAACAGCTGCCAGCTCCCCACCAGCCCTGCACACACACAGCACCGTTTCCTGAGTGCGGGGGCCAGGTGGGCAAGGGAACCTCTGGCAGCTCGTGACTGGATGTCAGGTTTGAGGATGGGCCAGTTTTCTATAAATACAGCTAACCGGGGCAGAGCTCCCCTCCTCTCCCTCTCTGCGTTCTTGTTTTCCCGTCTCCTATCTCGGCCGAGTTTTCCTACCAGCTTCCTGAAAGCACTTCCCGATTTCACACCGTAAACATCCTCCACTTTTATTTGACCAACACTTCCTACGCTGCGAGGCCTTCCGCTCACCTCCTCCAGAGCTGCTGCTAGGTTTCCCCTAGCTTTGATAACTCAACAATAAATGAAAACCAACCTTTCCTGTGCTTGGTACCGCTTTTTTTTTCCCTCCACCCCCCCCACTGAGCAGTGAGCACAGGCCACTTCACACCTGGGTTAGCCAACTGCCTGCTGCGTGAGAGGCAGCAGTGGAGGAGGAAGGACTAGTTGCTCCCAACCCAAGGGCAGGAGCATCACGCTCAGAGGGAGCGGACGTGGTGCTGAGAGTTGCGCCTGTGCTGTGAGGATCCTTCCAGACAAGCATCAGTAGAGGCATATAGAGAAGGGGACTGTCCCCTGCTAGCAGACAGGAGGTCACAGCCACTCTGGTCTCCCTGAGGAGCACTCCCTCCGAGCCGCATGATGCTGTCCTCAGATCACCACCTCCTCCTCCACTGGGGAATTCCCAGAGCTCAAGCCAAGGTCAGCTGAAGGCAAGAGGTGTTGTTTATGTTGACTTCAGCAGCCTTGGACAAGGCTTCGTAGAAGAAGGGTTTCCTGGAGAGCCAGCAACCATGGACAGAGAGATGCTTCCTCAGGAGACATGCTGCTGCCAGACGGGTAGTGTGTAACCTTTGTGCTGTCTCTTCCTTCTGTGGAGAGCTTTAGCCACGGGTGGAGACCAAGCACATCTTATCATGTTATTGCCCTTTTTCAGCTTTTTATTTTGCCTCTCAGTAACAGATGAGCTCCTCAAAACTCCCAACTATGTGCGACACTTACTGGAGCTGTGAGTATGCTCAGCCCTAGCAAACAGGAGAAAGGGCATGTCCTCCACTGCAGGCAGCTCGTGAACACCCAGGACCCATTTCATTGGGCTGATGAGCACCAACTGAAGCTGGCAAAGCAGCGTTCAACCATGCTGGAAGTCAGTCTAACACCAAGGCTAAGGGGGCACGTAATGGTGTAGTGGGTGGCTGAGAGTTTGGGTGCCTGAGCTTTGGTGGCTTGGTAGTAGGATCTGCAACATCCGGAAAGGGCTTGATTTTTGGCAACAGCACCATATCAGAAGGCTGAAGCACTCCAAACAATTCAGCTCTGATTTAAGGAGAGGCCATGTAACCTCAGCTTCTGTAAAAGTCTTTACAGAGGCATTTGGCCAGTGTGCCTCAGCGGAACCTTTCGGAAGATCTTCTGACACATGAGAAAGCAGACGATGCCAGGAAAACTAGGTTGAGGAGCAGCAATGCATATTTATGGACACCCTGCAAATAGGCCATCTTAATTCACTGTGATTGTATCGGAGCCACCGATGGACAAATGCCCTGCTTCTGATGTAAAAATGAGAAAGCAAGGATTAGTTTGAGAACTATTATATTTTGTTTCAGCCACGTTTTATTAGTATCAGATGCAGCCAGGGATATACTACTCTACCTCTAAGGGGCCAAAGATAACATGCAAAGCTTTGCTAGAGAGGATGACTACAAAGGATGAGGGGGTGATGGGGAAGATGCACAGCATCGTGCGATTAACCAGCAGCAGATAAACACAAAATACTGTCCCATTACCTGGGCCCCACTGCCTGTCCCCTCAAGCAGCTGGAATTTTTCCACCCTGCAACTTGTGACTCTCATCACCAGCTATCATTTTGCTGCACGGAGTGTGGTTTCTTCTAACACACTTTGGGTAGAAGCAGAGAGCATCCTTTGC
Source organism: Actenoides lindsayi (assembly GCA_025331215.1). NCBI lineage: Eukaryota > Metazoa > Chordata > Aves > Coraciiformes > Alcedinidae > Actenoides > Actenoides lindsayi. The sequence goes on from WTSP01016033.1 coordinate 7,173, forward strand.
TTGTCAGCCATTTCTGATTTGAAATCAGGGAAGCAGCAGGTTCTAACAAGTTTTCACATGAGATAATGTAGAACAACGACGCACGGGCCAGGGAAGCCTGACTGCTTGAGTTGCAGCAGCTCTGTGTCTATCATTACAGATAAAGCACACTGTTGAGATAAAGCCATGAGAGCCCCAGGATGCAGAAAGAATACTAGACACTTCATTTCTGTTTCACCTCATTGTTTTTTCTTTTTTTTCTTAAAGGGAAAGACAGAAAAAAGTTACCTTTTTGTAGAGTTCTGTTTGGGCAGGATTTTAACCCACCTTGCATCACTACATAAAAACTATTTGGGGACCAGAAAAAGAAATAAAGTGGCTGGTTTAACAATTCTAGTATTTCTGCAGCATTAGAGCGTGATAAAGCAAACCTAAGCTGTCCTTCTTTACTACTTGTGAGATAACAGTTACTGAAACCCCTTTGTGATGCTTTAGGAGTCAGGACACCTGCCTGCCCAGTGTCCCATCACAAAACGTTAAGCGTACGCTGCCAAGCATGCCAAGAGCTTTGCTTGGAAATCACGTAGCTGGGTGAAGAAGACTCCTCCTGTTTGATGCCTCGCATTTGGAGCTGAGGAAGGCTGAGCTGAAGCATCGCTGACTCCACGCTAACCAGGGGCACCGTGCCCCTAGCAGCAGGGAGAAACAAGGCAACACGTAGCACTTGCTGGGTCTGACATGCTGCTGCCATTTAACTGCCAACTATCCAGTCACTGTGAGACACGGTAACGATTTGATAGGATTTATATACTATACTACTTTGTGTATTGATAATACCGTGTTATCGATAGGTTTGTGTGCAAGAACGGGTATTGCCTAGGTATTAATTTATATATAGAATCACAGACTCATTTTGCTTGGGAGAGACCTTCAAGATCAAGTCCAACCATTAACTCAGCACTGCCAAATCACCTCTAAACCACATCCCTCACTCAGCACCACATCTACATGTCTTTCAAATACCCCCTGGGATGGTGACTTCACCTCTATATACACACAGGCACACACACAGATATGTAGAAGGAACACATTACAGAAAAAGAACTGAAAGCAACCATTATGCAGCTGCAAGCTTCAAACTCAGAAACATGACAAGAACATGCAGCAAAGGGAGGTCCTGTCACAGCAGAGGCTGCTCTTGGCTTCCCAGCACCACGCCAGAGATGACAACAATGTGAAGTTCTAAGAGCCTTAGAAGCAAAAACAGCCCTAAACTCTTCTTGCCTCCAATATATTTTTCACTCATGGTGAGAACCACTGGAGAGTTTAGCTGTTTTTTCCAATACGCAAAAAGCAACTGTCCAGCCCAATGCTTGGGTAATATCTAGCAAAACCAAAACAAACGAAGGACAAAAATAAAGCTGAACTCCCCCAGGAATGGGCTGCAGGAATCCCTGGGAACACCATCCTGCCACGCACAGCATGCCAGGAGAGTCCTGCTGATTCAAAGACAATGACACACACACCACCCCCAACGTCAAAATACTGAAGACAGGACTCCACCTCTCCAGCGTCAGAGCTGCATTCAGGACACACTGTATCTCAAGTACTGGTTAAAAATAAGTTATTAACACTGAAATAGGCAAGCAAGACTTTTGCAAGAAAAGATGAGAAAGATGGGGGTAATCTTTCGAGCAGGACCTGTGACAACAGGACAAGGGGTGATGGTTTTAAACTAAGAGGGGAGGTTCAGACTGGAGATAAATTTTTGATGCTGAGGGTGGTGGAACACTGGCCCAGGTTGCCCAGAGAGGTGACCGGTGCCTCATCCCTGGAAACATCCCAGGGGAGGTTGGCAGGGGCTCTGAGCAACCTGCTCTAGTTGCAGATGGCCCTGCTCACTGCAGGGGGGTTGGACTTGATGGCATTTAAAGGTCTCTTCCAACCCCAACCATTCTGAGATTCTATAATTCTAAGCAGGTTTGCAGAGAGTCAACAGATGACAAGTACAAAAACCAAATAAATAAACAAATTCTGCATTTTCTAGCTTGTTCTTCTGGGCCAAAGCTTTCCAGGTTACAGCACACATCAACTAAATACCCTGAGAAGCCCCAGAGGCTAAATCTTATTGCCCTCACAGACAGTCAGACATATCTTCAGCCAACACTGTCCAGAGCTGTAACAGGGTAACAGACATCCCTGCCCCATGGGTCCTGGGTCCCTACCTCAGCCCTGCAGAATAAGGGAGAAATACAGTCAGAAACCTGGTGAGCAAGAGCAGAAGCAACACCAAAAGGCTCAGGTGGACAGCAAAGACACCCTTCTCCTCTGCATGCCATCTCCATTGACCTTCTCCAGAGCATCCCCTGCCCTCTTCACCTCTCAGGGGGTTACCAGTTCTTACAACAGCCTCCCAAAACGTGGAGACCTGGGGGACCATGAACACCAGTGCGAGTGAATGTCCTCTGGCAGCATTTTACACGTCATATTTCGGTCCTCAGTGCAGGCAGCTCATCCCCACCTGATGCACCTTTGCCCTTGAGCACTCTCAACACAACGAAGACAGCCAGGTTGTGCATTCTTGTCCCAGGCCAAGTTTTTGGCTTCCAGCAGCTCACTGTCTTATTAAAATAACACCCTTTTGTCATCCAGGCCCCTAAACACCTCTCTGGAGCACTTGTTAAAGGCCTGAATACCCAAGGGTTTCGTCAAGGGAAGAACCCCTCACACTCCTTACAGGAGCTTGGCCGAGGAGGCTGATAATCATCTCATGATCACAAATTACTTTTCATAAGGACCATTTATGAGGTAACAGTTGGCATGTGGAAAGCATTTCATTTCACCAGCAGCTTACTGAAAACGAAACATCGTGAACCCTAAAAAGAAACCATGAATCAAAGGCTGCATTCTTCTCTCCCACAGTGACCCCTTTGTTTGGTTCTACCCAAAAGTTTCATTACGAAAGTCTGATACAGGAGCCTTATTAAATTGTGATTAAATGACGTGTCCGCGTAGAAGTCTGCGCGCTCTGCCGTTGATGTGGGCTGGCTTTCTTAGACATTTAAAACATACAGGATTATGAAATAGCTGTAATATCTTTTCCCATGATTGCCAGGGAACGGAGGGTCTATTGCTCCTGCTCGAGTCGTACCTGGCCTGGCTCCAGAGGATAACGTTTTCATTAAAAGTGCATTAGGTGCACAATTCACCACACAGCCGTCCTGATGAAGAGCCTGATCCAAAGCCCGTTGACCTGGCTCAGAAGCCTTAATGAGCCTTGGTGAACTTTGCTGGCCTCTATGAAGACAGAATCACCCATCACTAGAGTTACTTGGAGCTGCTTTTACCATCAGTTGGATCCAGTTTGTTCCCACTGCTTCCCCTGGACTCTTTCTATGTTTCAGGATTGAAATAAAGTATCACAGATAGAATGGCTTAGGTTGGAAGGGACCTTAGAGATCATCCAATCCAACCTCCCCATCACGGGCAGGGACACCTCTCAGCTAGACTAGGTTACTCAAGGCCTCATTCAACCTGGCTAGTAGCACAAGCTGAAGGCTGGCTCAGGCCAGATAATTGCCAATTACTTCATTAGAGCAGCAGGGATGACATTTGGACAGTTGGGACAACTAAGAAAGGGTTAAACAGTAGAAAGTCAAACCCTATGACCTCCTCACCATTTCTGACCAAGTGTGAGTTCCGAGGCCCCAGTGAGCTCACAGCAGTGATGCATCTTTCCCTTCAGATGACTCACTTTAAGTAGTGCCCAGTGATTTACGCACAGAAAAATGCACTAATATACGGAAACGCACAAATTCGTACGTCTTAAGGCTGGGGAACCGTCACAAATGTTCAGTCTGACCCTCTGGAGACTGCAGCCTCACCCAGCAACTTCTGCCTGAAATGCATGGCTTCTGTTTGGGTGAAAGCATCCAAATATTACAGTGGAATGCTTTAAAATACTTTCTTCTAACGTTTGTCGGAGAGGGTGTTATAAAAACAGAACTCCCCCCCCCCTTTCTGCTGGTTCAGAAAGTCTAAGGGCAGGGATGCCAAGATTATTTTAAAAATAATAATAATTTTTAAAAACCCCTATCCCTTAGTGATGCACTGTTTCCATCCTCAGAGCTGTGCAGCACAGGGCTTTGGGGCAAAGCAGGATGGAAGCTCCCAGTCCATCCCACACCTTCAGCACTGTCACAGACAGCCTCACCAGCCTGTCTCACCTGATCCTACCCATCTATCTCACAGGCCCTCCCAGTCAATATGATACAGGAGTAATGAAGCTGGTTCACAAAGCCACAGCTTCAGATCGTCTACAGCTTCCTGTAGGCAAGAGCAACACTGTGCTCATTCAGCAGACAGTAGATCAAGCTACTCCCAAAAGGTGGCAGAGGATGGCCAGAAGCTTTTAGGGCAATATGGGTTATTTCTGGGAGATGCTGGCAGCCTTCTGGCTGAGTCAGCAAGAACTCTCCATGGAGCAGCACGTATCACAGGCTGGCCTCCTCGCAACCCCAGGACCAGAGGGCTGGATCACAGAGGCACCATCCAGCAAAGGCAATTTAAATCATGCTTTACAAAGTACAAATGCGTGTAAATATTTGCATAAGATAAGATCGGTGAGCAGCCTCACAATATTTCAAAGAGCTGAGCAAGGGCAAAACCCAAATTATATCTGCTGCTTGAAAAAAATCAAAATAGGACATCTAGCAATGTGTTTATGTTAGGATAACATTTGCTCTGGCGTGGGATTCTGTCAATGGATGTCCTGCACATGGAGCAGGCAGTGGAAATACAAGGGCAAGGCATGCAAAAGGATTTATCTGAAGATCAGACCTGAATCTCATGAGGGACTCCTAATCAAGCCAGACAGCAGCCACGGGACATCAAAAGGCTTTTAGGAAATGTTGGTGGATCTATCAGGTTGACATACGCAGCCACAGTTGTATTTTATTCAGAGCAAACACAGGGAGCATCTCTGAGATAATCTTTTCATGTTCAGGAGACAAAAGTTTGTTACCTGGAGCAGCTGCAATGATTTCCGACAAGGATCCATTCCAGATTTTCTCCTTTTAAATTAACAGTTACAATTAATACTTAGAGCACAGGGTCACAACATTGTGGACACCATCAAAACCCATCCTGAACTGGGGGTTTTGAGAAGTCCTGTACCACACTGCCCCACCCCCCCCCAGCAGGTGAGTGCTGCTAGTGCTGCCCTGGGATGCTTCCAAACAGAAGCAGAATCTACTTACAGAAAAAGCAGAAAGACCAATCCAAAATCTCCATGTTTTCTAGGCAGGGAGCAGGCAGTGCCAGTCTCTCAGATGGCTTAGCCCAGAGCATGAACAACTCTCAGCTTTTTCGTAGTGACCCCGACATTTCCCAGGGATGACCACACTGCAGCATCGGATGACTACAAAAAGCCCTACATCATTGTGTAAAGACTTTGCACCCCTCAGCTGCACTTTTCATCCCAAACCAGATCCTCAGCATCTCATAATCACTTTGTCTAACGCTTCAATCTACGGGAGTCATCGTGGCTTCTTCTGCTGCAGCCACCTACATCTTCACACCGGGAGCAAAACCTGGTATTCAAATCCCGCCCGGACAGCACAAGGTAATCACAGTGCAATGTCTTCAGCTTTCTAACCGTAGCCATCAGATTTGAAAACATCAGGCTACATGACTTGGGCAAAGAATGAGAGAGTTGAGCAAGCAACCACACTGCAGACAAGCCACTGCCTCCCTCACTCTGCAGCCTCACTTTTTCTCTCCAGATGCTTCACATTTCCCTTTCCTTCTGCCAGGTGTTTTTAGCACATCAATGCTAAAAATTTCTGCATGTTCTAGGATCCCAGGCTGCTTTTAAATAAACTACCACAGATCTGTCTCTGTGGAAGATGTTTCTTGCCAGAAATATTATTTAATTTGTAAGCATTTTATGATTTTCTAAGAGTCATAAAACACAGTATTAGGAAACAAATGGCCAATGGAAAAGAGTCTTTCTGGTAGCCAAAGTGACCATGTAATTGATTTTTATGAACAGCATCTGAAGAAATGAGTCACAACCCACATGGCCTTTTTGGAATCTAGATATACATCGTGTTTTAGGCCTCTCAGAAGATGTATCCAAGTTTTCTGTATATAATCAAAGGTGATTAGACTTGGATAATTCATAGCCCTTACAGTTCCTCAGGCTGAGCACATGTTTGAAGGGCGAAGGATTCACACATTCTTGCTCTATAAATACCCATCCAAGGTAGTCCAGAGCATGAGAAACTCAGACGGCAGAAAGTAAAAAGGTATCGCAGAACAAACTGCAGACTCATTACAGAATCAAAGGCCTCCTCCCTTAGATGGGTGTAAATATTATTAACTTAGGACACAGTTCAAACTGCAGTTGAAGTCAGATGGAAAAACTTTACCTCTAAGGCGGGCTGTGTATCCTCTTTCTCCATGGCTTAACCATTTTCTCATAGCTTGGCCCCAGCCAGTGAGGAGGTTCGGTTACACATTTGCTCACTCGACTGTGAGGCTGTACAAATAACACCCACACAGTTCACATGTGCACACGCTTCCCATGGACAGCCGGGCTTCCCAGAGGTGCAGAAACATCCCCGCCGTGGGCCAGCATTTGCACAATCACACACCAGCACACCTCACACCCCGCACAGAGACTTCCTCCTGGGCGCTGGGTGCTGCTCCCCCATCTCAGCCTGCACAACCTGTTCCTGAGGACTCTCGTTCCTCCAGCATCAGCACGGGGCTGGACCCTGCCTCTGCTGAAAGAGGCCAACAGCCCTGTTTGCAATGGCTCAGGACTTTCATTACCGTCTTCCAACTGATCCGACAGCAGCGTTGGGAACTTTGGTTACAAGGACAGGAGATGCAAACCCTGAGCACTCAATTTCGGAGTGATAAATTATATTGCTTTGCCTTCCAGCCTCAAGTCTGGTCCACAACGCACTTCCCTCTGCTCATGCCATGCAGCATCAGAGCACCTATATATATATATATATATATCACAGGGCACCTACATGCCACAGAGCACACCAGCTTTCAAGAACTCCCAGAGAGGGAAATGTCTCCCAGCACTGAGCAGTCTTTTTGTTACCATAGAAATCTTGGCCAAATAAATATTTTGCAAGTTCATTTGCCATGGGAGAAAAAAAAAAATTAAGAAAAAATCATAAGGCAGGATTTGTGTGTGATACTTCGTGCATAGCATCTCCAATGCACGTCCTTCCATCCATCAGACTTCTGTGCAGCCACGATTTCCAGGACCCAGAATAGCTGCCCACAAACACTAGAGATGTTTGGCTAGATCGCACATTCATAAATTCAATAGACTTTTAGAACCAGAAGAGACTGTTATTACAGTCCCGGCCAGCTTCCTGTGAAGCACAAAACCAGTCTCAGCTGATAATTTCTATATCAAGCCCCATGACTTCTACTTGAACCGGCACCAGACACACTCCTGATGTGCTACAGCTACTATATTACAGACCTTACAGGTCCAGTATTCCTCCAGGCAATACAAGGGAGAGAAGGGAGCTACAGTCCCTTTTGCTGCCTGTTCACCCTGATAAATGAACATGCGAACTGAGTGCCGGCAGTATTTTTCAAAGCTGTCTAGTCTTGGAGGCAAGCAAAGCCTCAGCATTCCTTGGAAAGAGAGGATCGGGTGATAGAGAAGAGACCAGGGTCCATAATTTGTTCTACAGGTTTAACTTCCTAACACTAGCACACATTCAGATCCCATTTTAAAGGGAAGCTGAAAGATTAACATCGGCTCCTAGACGAAGCCTGTGGTAATGAAACCCTTGCCTATAGTTTGACAGAGGCACTAACGGGGTCTTTTATGAGGACTGCCAAGGGAAGTCTCCAAGACAGCTGAAAACTTTGAGGTTAAAATTTGAAAGGAAGACAAATTTATCCTCATGTTCATGTTACAGCACATGACAAACTATTCCCGAGGGGATTCTGACCAGGATGCTAAAAGAAATTTTATGAAGAACTAGAGTCATTCATCTCAAATGAGGATGAAAGAGTAACATATTACCTAGGAGGAAACAAAGAAAGGTAATATTCTGCCCTCAATTTTATTGTGTATCTAAGGCAATTTGGTCAGATAGAATTTGCAAAGCCATTTGAAGATGAAAAGGCCCGTACAATAACCAGATCCAGAGGATCGTGATTTAAGGAAATATTATGCCAGTTGTGGCAAAAGAAGGAGTTTTCACATTTAAGTTATTTCATATTATTATGAAACCTACCAAGACTAGCATTCTTCCACCAGGAGATTTCCCAGATTTCCCACCCACGGAGTCTGAAGTCTCTAAATAAGGAATTTTTCCCCTACTTCACAGATCAAAGCAACCTTCCCCATGCTGGCAGCTCAGCTACAAATAGGGCTGACATCCCTCAACAGGCAGCTTAGCATCTTTAGCCTTGCCTTTAGCCCCGCAGTTAACCATTACAGCAACAAGCAGATGCTTTGCAGCCCACTCTCACTGCTCTTTGACCAGTTGCCTCTGGACGTCATAGACACACGAGTCTCTCTCAGCACATGGAGGAGGATTTTATTTCTTGAATATCGGGAGCATCTAGTTGGTTGGTTCCCCCATTGGCACAGAAGATTAAATCACCTCTCCAACAGAAGTCAGTGCCCTCTGCTGATGTGGGGTTGAGGGTCTCTGTCCCCTCCCTCATAGCAGAAGCCTCCGTGGTGTCGAGGGGCCGTGCTGAACGCCCAGCCTCGCAGCCTTGGAACTGCTCCTGAGCCAAGAACAACAGTAAATAACCTGCTCTCAACCAAGAAGCACGAGGGTTTCCAACCTCAGCTGGGGCTTTTTCCTTTTTCTTTTTTTCCCCCCTGAGAAAAGCCCAAACTCTCCAAGATGCCTTGGAAAGGCAGCACAGCGAGTGGCGCTGAAGGGGATATTTGCAAGGAGCCCTGCCATGACCTCAGCTATAAAAGCACTTCAATCAGAACTCAGAAGTCATGCCAATGCCAAATTATCCCCATGCAATACAAGAAATGAAGCTAATCCCTGCTTCTTGATGATAATTAGCACAATGAGAAACACCTTTCTGACACGATGTAGCTCGGAGCCAAAGCCCAAGCTGTGTCAGAAGAAAACTTCTTCTTGGCAGGAGATGATGACAAAGTCTTGAGCAGTCCACATTGGTGGTGCTCAGAGAAACAAAACACCTGGCCTTCCTGGCTCATCCACCACCACATCTGGCCACCATCCAGGATTCAGCCCCCATGGTTTTAGATACAGGAGGGAATTTCGTCTTCTTTCCAGTGGCCAGACTTACTTGATTTTCTAGCTCTTCATCCCGGGTGATTACGTGCTACAAGACCCTGCACAGTGACACAGCTCCTCTGGCTTTTAGGGGAACCAACTTCACAGGGAGATTTTTAAGGGAAGACAAAAGATAATTTTTAGTGAAAGTGACAGTGAATAGATGTGGTACTGAAACTCCAGGCAGATGCAGGTTGAACTCCCAGGTGATTTTCCTTGCACCTACCCTCATCCCCAGGCCTGAACTGGTTGTTTTAAAGGGAAAAGCTATCACAGAAATAAAATTTCCTGTATGGCTCATTGAGAAGGGTTGACTGGAGCTCTGCCACTGGCACCTGCAAGATGACAGGTGAGGGTTTCAATCACAGTGCTGCCAAGCAATACTGGGGAGAGGATTACACCAAAATGCAACCTCCTCAGACTCAAAAATCTCACCGCTGCTGTTTCTCCAAGGGTTCAAGGCTGGGAATCCAGAGCTCCCTCAGCACCAATCCTGCACAGCCATGTCCCAGGGTATGGGGCATGGGAATGCTGCATTTCCACTAGGATGCTTTAATTGCCTCTGACCTATCAAATTGATGAAGAACAGCCAGACCAGAAGCTTTAAAAGGTCCTGCCAATATCTAGGAATGCTTTCTTATATGCAAAAAGCCTGAGGTGCCAATGCCACTCTGCATCTCACCAGGGCACGGATCCACCTGCCCCCACAGCAAGGGACGCTTCTACAGCCCTGCTTTCCCTGGCATGAACAAGGTGTACTTGCAAGGAAATGTGGAAATCCTACCAAAAACAAGCAAAAAAAGCTAAATAAAAAGACCCAAGTGAATTCTGTTCAGAAACTGTTGTCCTCTGGGGGAGATAAGAAGAGAAAGAGCAAATCACTTGTGGCAGATGGCAGGGGTGGTGAGGAATGCACTCCTGGGAAGCACACCCATCCCAGGAGGATGAAAGCAGGATAAAACCTTATAAAAAACCAACTGCATGCTTCACTGGGCTGCTTCACTGTGGTTCCTTTTATAAAAGATATATTCATTTAAAGGCAAATCTTGATGTCTGTCAGGAGCCCAGTGTTACACGAGCGCTGCGAATGGCTGTTAAAGATACAGCAATTCTCTACAGACCCGCATGTATATTGAACCCAGATTTATACAGGCAGTGCTACAGGAAACCAGGCACTCTTTAGATTTACTAAATGCTGAATTGAGTGCATCAGCAGCACAAACTGCAGCGGGCTCCCGAGCAGGGTGCTGACTGCACTGCAGCACGACACCGCAGCCGCACGCGCTATTTCTGCTCAGGGCCTTTGTGGCTGGGGCAAAAGGCAGCATTTCCTCTCTTTTAGGCCGTGCCTAAAATTAGCATTATTCCAGGAGCGCTGCCTTTGAGCAGTGTTGGTGCCCAGCTCAGGTTTCACCTTCGGATCCAGCCTTAATCCCCTGTCACGGCGGGGATGTACAGTTTTGATGGAAACTCCACTCAAGGCCCTTTGCCGGCTGCTTCCCGCTTCCCAGCCCAGTGATTCCCACTGCTCTACCAGGTGATGCATTGCATTTGGGCTTCCTTCACTTTGCATTCTCCAGTTCAAATTAGTGTACTTGCTCAGCAAAAAACCCACAAACACCAAATCACACCAATACCAGTGCCTGGGCAGCTGGGCTTTGCCATGAAGGGGAACACGTACCCAGGTAACAATATAAGACAGGACAAAATATCAGTAATGAGAGCACTGCAGAGTGACTCCTCCTTGGTTCTCTGCAGTATGTGGGTCCTCATCCAATTCAGGGCAGCACTTAAGCAAAGGCTTAGCTTTAAGCAACACAATCTCATTTTCTTTATAAAGCCAAACTACATGATAAAAAAAACCCCCAAACTTTGAATGGAATAATCCCACCAAACAGTGGTGAAAGAGGAGAAGGCGTGGGTAGGACCTCCAAAAATCTACACAGCCCAACAGCACACTGGGTAAGTCCCCCAGCCAGCTCCAAGAGAGTTAACAGTACTCACAAAACCACGATAGCCTGGTATCATATTTGAGTTTAAGACATACAGATACCTCTCTCGCATCTCAAAGCTAGCTATCTAGTGTGGATTCCCACCCCAGCATGACATACTGCTTCTGATAAAAGCAAGGTGGCAGAAATACTCAGCATCCTTCCAGGCACCTCCTTAGCAGAGGTGATCCTGGAACACGCTTTTGAGTTTCATCAGAGCACATGTAGCATAATGTGAATTTCTTGTTTGTATCTTCCAACGCAGATCTCTCCAGTACCTGCTCTCAGGATCTGCAGGCATCCCACCAGGCTGTTAGACACAAAAATCTATCAAAACATACTGCATGGAGAATATTGCATTCCAGCCCTTACTTGTATAAGGGACAGATTTAATTTCTGAGATGCAGCCCACTGCTTTATAACAGCACATGCTGGTTTTATGAGATGGTCCAGAGGAAAACACGCAGAACACTTATCAGCTGAAACCACAGGTAGCACACAGGGAAGCAGATTAAGGGAAAAACATGTTTTGTGCAGGCAGCCGTGCCCCATGCACACATGAAAAGCCCAGGGGACAGTTAACCCAGAGTACAGCTGCTCGGGTTTAGTACTACAGACCCACTGAAAGATTTATCTCTAAATCTCAAACAGGCAGGAGTTTGGTAGGGATTCAAGGAAAACAGTAGTGGGTCCCCTTTCATTTAGCATCCTGAGCGAGTCTGGACAGAAGGGAAATTTCAGCATGAAACAGCCACAGTTAGGAGCTACTAATTTCTTGAATGAAGCTTAGACCATGGGAGGTCAGTAGTAAATCACGCCTGCCACCCCCAAATGACACATGCAGTCCAGTCCAACCAGGGTGCTCAGGAACCATGAGCTAGTAGCAGGCATCAAAAATTAAACAAAACAAAAACATTTCAAATCATTAGTCTGGAGGTGATGGAACCACCTTCCACTCTGGGAACTGGGGTGAATAATGTATTATTATAACTAGATAATGTATAATGGGTCTTGACCAATTTATGGAAAAAGAGCCAAGACGTGGACTTCTCCAGCAGCTGAGGACAGTGACCCAGGACACCTCTCAGTTCAAACACCCAAACATTTGTGCTACCCCCGGCAAAACATTTTGGGGTTAAATGTTTGCTGGACCGGCTCCAAGCTGCAGTCCTAAACAATTTCTGCGACCCCCACTATAACTCGTTGCTCCTTGTCATTATGTCTAAGTTTTCCATCTCTGGGTGTGCCTTACCATCGTGAAACCTGACTCTGCCACTTAATTAATACCATAACTGCACGCCGTAATCGCTCGCCCCGCGCTGAGCACCATCCGCACACTCCGAGGTATTGGTTGCTGCGACAAGGGAATACAAAGCTTTACATGCAGGAGATGGAAAAGGTTAAAGTCAATATTTTAGCTGGTGAAAATATTTATGGAAAAAAACCCCATGAATCAGCGAGCTGTATTCGTTCCACTGACATTTCCTAACTGCGCTAACCTTTTGCATTTCTTGTGGTTGGCTCCTGTTTAGTATGCTCTAATTATATGAGAACCAGGAAGCAAGCGAACGGCTGAGATTAAAGTCAAACAACAGCCATAAATACTGCAGGACGGATTCTCAGCACCGAGCCTATAGATTTACACCTCCAAGTCGAATGCCTCGCAGATGAGACACATAAGGCTATCAGACACATGTGCAGAGCTCGTAGTTTCTTGCCCGCTCACTCATTTGAGGGCAGAATCTGCCCCTTTGATGGCACCGCGTCGATGTTTCATCGCGCGTGTAGCGAAGCACGCGGGCTCGTTCAGAGAGGGTTCACAAAGGACAAAGAGCTTCTGCAGAAATCACCGTTTCCTCTGCTCGCCATGCGATGAGAAAGGCAGAAAAGGAAAAAGGGATTCGAAAGCCTCCAGTTAACGACGGGCAGAGGTTCTCAGTGGCTTCGGCCAACCTGAAGCGCTGCTCAGGTACTACTGCCTGCACTGTGTGCAGTAATGGCAATTCCACCCGACACCGAGCAGGCAGTGACTCGGCGGTGATTTACGAGCGCAGCGCTATCTGTTACCAAACGGACAAGACTGGAATTAACTTTCTCCCAGCAAAACGTTACATCACAAGCGAACGCAGACAGTTGCACAATTCAGATCCACAAGTGGAAGATGTTAGCAATCTGTTCTAGTTCAGCGTGATGCATGGAAATGCCAGATGGATACTCCGCTGTTCACCGCCTCCAGAAGTGGATGGAAGAGTTTCATGTATGCAAGTTGTCCCTTTTAACACTCGCAGCTGGTGAACAAGGGAGTACCAGCAATTTGCTGACATGTCACAAACTCACCAGATTAAAGCTAGCTGGAGATGCTGACCTGTGGAGCAACTGCACCCTTGCTGGAGAATTAGATGTAGCTTCAGTGCGAGACACTCGACCGTCACCTCCACTTTGGGGGTTAAGAATGAAAATACCAGCTATACCAACACTTAAATATGGCTGAGATGCTTTCAGTCCACAGTCCTGATCACAATGCCATCCACATGTGCACGTCTGCTTCCTTTGGCTACCACGGGATAGGACTCAAGATGCTTGCTGTTTGAGCAGGAGGTCTAATGAGATTACACAGGCTACTTTTGATCAAGCGACCTCCCGCCTCCTTGCAGGCAAACCAGAGATCCATGTACAGCCACAACGAAAAAGGGCATCATCTTTTATCTCTTTGACCTGTGTAAACGTGTGTCCTCCCAGGTTTTTGCTCCCCTCTTCGTCCATGGCCCATATGATTGCTCAAAACACACAACTGTTGTCTTGTATCACAGCTTCCGATACGATGCAGCATCAAAGGGGTTCATGCATGTGGTTACAATTAGATCTGGGCTTAAGCACTTTGCCGAACCCAGGCGTTCACTGAACTGCAGTTGTTTCTGAGATCGGGGCCATCCTTTCCTATAAGATGCCTCACACAGGCAGTTTGACCCCGATTGGCCTTCTCTATCCCACTAAAATAAAAATAAATAACTAGGAGTAATAATAATAAACGGTGTCACCCTGGTAAAAGTTTATTTCCTTTGTGTTTCCAAGAGCAATACACAATTTTCAAGGAGGGATGTTGCTGTCTCCTACCATCAACAACTCCAAAAACAAATAGAAATTAAGTGAAAGAGTCAAGTTTCAAGCAGCATAAACTCAACCACAGCAAATACTTCGTGTGGATGCGGTATAGTTTAGACTCCAACATGTTTCCTTACGGTCTATCTACTTCCTCAAAAAAATATCAACCATCATCACTCTACAACAGCCAAGCCTAACACAGCATATCAATTCAATAAACATCTCTATTCCGCTCTTGCTTAAGGGGCAAAAGGAATCCTAGTAGGTCTGTAAAGGATTTTTTGATGGCAAACCTCTTGGCTGATCTGTTAAAAAAACCCCAGTGTTTGCCTTGCACAGTACTGGCAGAATCTGTTAATAGCCCAGACAGTCCCTGCTTTATTTTCAATAACCTGCTTCCCTCCACATGCACCTTTTTTTCTTTTTTTAAAAAAAAAGCTATTTAATATAGCGATCTTGGGTATTTTTTGTAAATCTATACATAAATACATATATATACACACAGAAATACATATATATGGTGCCTATGCCCCTCCAGCCCGCATGCATTAGGCAACCCCCATTGCTTTGCACAGGGAAGAGTTCCCCCTTTGACTGGTAGCTTCGTGTGGTTGGGGAAAGGCTCCGACTCGCCCCAGTTGCCCCATTTGTAAAGCAGGTCTCATTAGAGACTTCAAGCACTTAATGACTTAACACACTTTGGGATAAATAGTGTTACATTAGCACAGGTGCAAATAGCTCGCTAATTATTATTAATTTAATAATAGGGCGCTGCTGGTACACACTAATTAGATCCACGTTGTTCTATACTAGGGGAACAACACGAGAAATTTCCACAGCTGTCAGCTGCTGTCTTCTCCCAATTGCTATGGAAAGCAAACAAACCATAAAGGCAATTCATAACTATTATAAACACTGCCTAACCTAAACCACGTTGACATTTCTAACTCACAGTTGCACGCTCGCTCTTGTCTGTGGTGTCAGAAGGGGAACAGAGCCAGCTGAAGAAAGGACAACCAGCTATTAGATAATTTGAGCAATTTTGGTTTGGTTTTAACATCCAGGAAGTGCTTCCCCATCACTCTGACCAACCCATCCTACCTCTCGCTCCATCTCATTGATCTTAGCTTGAGACAACATTTGGCTTTCCAGGATTTTCTGGAGTTTTCCTGCAAGGCAAGTGCCATCCTGTTTGGAAAAGGCTTTGCCATTTCTATCCACAGGGATTCATTCCCCACCACCACTAGAAAAAAGGAAGAAGAGATCCAGTTCCCTGTGCCCACTGCTGAGTCCCTCTGGGTTTTTCTCATAAACTCATTCCAAGAACATGGCTTAAGCTCTTAAGTGATATTCAAAGCCCTCAGCATGAGGTTTATGGCTTTCAGTGTCTGCTGAGAACATAGTTATAACTGACAAGTTCAGAGGCAGGTATTTGGATGCTCTTCCACAAATATGTCCCTATAAAACAGATCTCAACTCTGACACTGACCAAGACTTAATTTAAAATGGTTTAGTAGAAGCAGCTGACCAGGAAAATAAAAGATCTACACAGAGAAAAGCCTAGGGGGCTGCGTCTGTAGCCGAATGCCTTTCTAGCAGAACCAAAACACTCTGAATCTCCACTGAGCTGTGTATTACTCACCAATTCCAACTTAAAATTTAATTTTAAATTTAAATTGCCAGCTTTACAATAGAAGAGAGGAAATCCTTGTTCGCTATTTTTCTTATATTCCCATTTCATTTAGATTTCCTTCTAACAATTGCAGTTTTCATTTGTGGTTGTTTTCTGAATAACTACTTTGACTCTGTGCAAATCCCCAGAGGGCGGTCAGAGTTGATGAGCTCAGGATATGGGGATCGAGAGGCTCTCCCAGAGGGACCTGAATCTCACTGCGTGTTGCATCCTTCGTGGACACACATGGCTTGTGCATGGGGATGCACAGAGAGGAGGCTGCCAGGGTCAGCCCATGCCAGCCTCAAAACTGGGGTGACCTCATTTGTCATCTCAACCTGGCCAACATCAAGGGACACTCCAGAGAACTCCTCAAATTCAGCAGCATGAGAAAGCAGGAATGGAGACAGAGCAGCATGTCTCTTCATGATCGCCACGTAACCCCTCCATCTATCGCACAGCCGCTGTACATGCACGCTGAAAAGCAAAATAAACTGCCCCATTCAGAAACATTCATGTCTTTTATATTGTACCATGAAGTCTGAAACATCATGTTCAAGACCTCCCATGAGTGCAAAGCATGCTTAAAAAAAGACCATTTTTTCCCCCCCACACAGGCTGATTCCCATTTTGAACCCAAAATCTAGATAACATGCTTCACTTTGGAAATCAGTTGTGGTATTCTCTTCTCACACTTTTGCAAGGTCTCCACACCAGCATAGGAGTTTGGCTTCCTAGATGAGAGCAGGTGGGAAAGTCCTGCTATTAAAACACTAAGAGGAAGCTGTGGGGCCGTTCAACATCCCTATCCTCAAATAAAAGCTCCTCTTCCACTGACGTGTAGTTGAGGGCTCTTGCTTGTCTTTCCCCAACCACAAAACTGGACATTAATTTGAAATGGAAAACATAACCAAATGTGATGACAGTCTACTAAAAAATAAAACAACCTTGATGTTTTTAACCTTGATGTAGTAAACTCTTTCTAAGTACAAGAACCACATGGTATAAACACTGCTGGCACTCATAAAGCTTCAGTTGGCTTTAACAGCTTCTCTATCAGCCTCATATATCATCAGTAAAGAACACTTCCTATTTCTTTCTTCAACAGTGTTGCCAAAAATTAAAATAAAAATTAAGATAAAAAGCTAAAAGCCATACCTTGCTGTATATCTTGCAGCTTGCCTTCAGCAGCTCTCCTTCCCCTACCCAAGCTGGCATAGAGTTTTTGGGAGCCCACCATCTTCCCCTTTTATGAGCCAGGGCTCACTTTCAACCATGTGCCAAGTGCTGCCCTGCACCTTGGAAAACGTAGTGGGGAAAACAGCTGAACCCATCACTGCTGCAGCTCCCACAAGCCTGGCAGGCATTGGGCAGTGCCCCCAGGTCTGAGGGCAGGCCTAGAAAAAAATAAGGTGATTTCTCCAAACCTATGTTTTTTCAGGACCTCACATCCTGGGTAAGATGTCTCAAGGCTGACTTTTCTTTACCTGCCATAGGGTGGAGTCGAAGTTAACAATTTACACCACCTGGAAATGCTGCTGAGCTTTTTAACCTTGCCCCTGGTGTAGAAATAGGGATCAAGCAAGTAAAGTTCAGCCACAGTTTATTGGACAGGAGAATTTATAGCTTCTGTTTTATTTGGGGATATGTCCAGCATAACTAAGTGTCCCTCCACGTCACCTGCTTTAACTGGGTCAAACAATCCTTCTTAAAAAAAGTAAACAGAAATACGGCAGGAGTAAAACGGAGAGTAATGATGCTGAGCAACATTCTCCTGTCAGGGACAGATCATTTTGAGGTAGGATAATTAATCAGCCCCAGTCTAAATGGTTTCTGTCTTAAAGGACTTTCTTCTTCTCCCAACATATCCTCTGTGGGTCAGAAATGCCAGTGTAGCATTATCATTTCGTCTTTGCATTTGAAATACTAGCTACCATGTAGATGAAACAGATCTTTATTGAACTTCAAAGGCCCATAATTATATATCCCTTCCTTGAGCTTTGATATTTTAATATTCAGCTGGTGAAATTATTATCTATTCTAGCCACAAAGCATTTATTTATTTTGCTTGCTTTATCTCTGTTATTTCTGCGGTGGTAAGAGGCTGAGGAAGAAGCCCCCCCTGCTTATTGGCAGCAGCAGAAAGTGGGAATTGAATGTACCAGGACTTTTATCTCCAGCAGCTGAAGAACGAAGCGTTTGAACTCCTTCTCAAACTCTAACGGGACTCAGAAACCTCTCCCCACAGCCAGTTCCTCTCATTTATGCTTTTCAAGAGCCAGCCAATTTTCTTTATATAGGTTTCCCTGTGCCATAAGGGAGCACAGAACCAAGAAGACTCCATCCAGTACTAATGCTGTCATGAATTTTTCATCTGAAAAGGGCACTCTGTTTTTGGAAGCTGCAAAAAAAAATAAAATCATTGCTTGTGTTTGCTCAGCTCCAGCTTCACCAAGGTGGATGTATGTGCAACAGGGGCAAGAATATTTTGTGTATACATCCAGTTCATAGAGTAGCAACCATAAATACACACAGGTAGAGCACAGTCCCCCCTTGCTTGCTAACAAAACAAGGTGGTGTTTCAAGGCTCCTCATCCCTCACAGCTGAAAGCTCCCGTGAATGTTTTGTATGCTTCTTCCAGGGAGTTTCACCAACAGGACTGAGCTGCAAATGAACAACAAATGGATTTTCTAAGCTCAACCCACAGGCCTGGCCCAGACCTTCACCAAAGCTAAGTGAAAAGTGTCTGTACATCACCAAGAGTTTCAAAATAGGGTGAAAACCCCACTATTTTCAGAGTACCTCTGCATCTCATTTCAGAAACAGAGCTGCAGTGAGGAGGTGCTGGAAATCACATCGGAAGGATGTTATTCAGAGATTACAGTGAAACTTCCAAAATAAATCCCTTTGGATTCACCTGAACCTCTCTCCTGGAGGAAGAAGTTGACGGCTGATGCTGTGCAGGCATTTCTCAAGAGTCATCACAAGCCCTCTCTCTCTCTCTGGTCAGTTCCAAACAATCCTGAAATCAAGCCCATGCTCGATGAACCCAGTATCAGTATATGGCTTTCATCAGATGATTTCCAAGTCCTTTAGGATCATGACTTAATTTCACTTCACAGGAGCCCCTGATGGGCTTCAGCAGTTTTTACTCTACCTTGCTGAGGAAGAAAAGAGTCTATGTCATCTTTCCAAGCTTGCAAAGAGAAGCAGCAGAAGTGGTGAAATTACCATTGAGAGGTCTAAGCTCCTTGTCTTATGCTTCCTAGGACAGACTTCCCCAGATCCATCTCTCTCAAGAAAGTATTTTCCCCCAAGGTTGAATAAAAAGCTGGGCACTTGCAGTAGGACCATAACGCTACTGTGTTCCATAAAATTGCAGCTCTCCTTTTGGAATGATGGACTCTCTCCATTGGCTTTCCCGGCATTAAAACTGAAGAAGCTCTTGAAGCAACATATGGGACGAGTGTCCAGGCCAGAAACCAGCCCTGGGAGTCCAACCCAGTGATAGGGGGGAGGTATTAAAGAAGTGGGTGGAAGGCTCCGGGAGAGCTGCACCGTTCCCACGCATGGCCTTGCACAGGCCTGGGCTGGGTTTGCCACCTCTGGGCACCTCCTGAGGCCAGTCAAATCTGTTCCAGGGCTTGCCAGGAAATGCTGGTAAAAGGCATTTAAAAGGCAATATGGACATGTTCCCTTCCTACGGAGCCATGCTGTTATGACCACCCAGGGACTCTTAAGTGAAGGCAAATGGCTGGAAGGTGTGCAGCCAGCACCAGTTCCCCCAGCAGCAGGCAGGGCTTGAGGAGCACAGCCCAGTGACACGAGCCATCCAAGCCCACGCTACTACTGTGTGACGTCATGTGAGCCCCAGACCTCACCCTTACTCCTTCAAACCCTCACGAAGTATCTTGCTTTTCATCTCTGTTGTTGTTTGCCCAGCATTTCCCAGTAATGCAGTCACTGGTGAGTGTACTCCTGATGGGCTGCAGGAGCCTGGTTGTTTGTTTGCAGGATTAAGTTGTTTATCTTATGCAGGCCATTGGGAAAGCTACGATCCTGTTTACATCACAGTCAGAGTTGCCATATTCCAGAAATATTAGTGTCTGAAAAAAACAGCGAGGCACCATCTGGGAGAATAACATGACACGAAGCACAGGGGTGACCGGGAGCCGAAGCAACCCTCCCCTGAGCAATGGCTTGGCTCTTCAGCTCGCAGGCAGCTGAAGGATGCTCAGCACAGGAAAGATACAAAAGCCTCTTAAAACCAAACTGGGTATATATTTATTTACCAAGAAATTTGGGAAGAAGGAATGGGGAGAACCTCACATGCCACATTATTTTTGCAAATGAAAGAACTTGGGGTTTAGTTTTTAGTAGCACTAGAAAAAATCTTGGGGGTTTACTTGCAAATTTTCATACAAGAATGACTTTGTATTCGGCAATGTTAACGTCTGAGTTTCAGACCCTGAAAAGATGCAAAGGAAATGGAAATCTAAACGAGTAGCATATGCCATCCCCTTGGCTGCACCAAGCAAAATATTTGGTTTCCACTTGCAGCTACCCCAATCAAAAAGAACTCTGGGTTGCAGGAATGCAAGTCAAAGTGAAAGTCAAATTTACATTAGACATTTGTTAATTAGCCAGCAAATGAATCACCCCCACGGACTGGCACGGTCCACACAACTTAAAGCAAACACTGTTGTGTCAAGTTAAACTGTTGCCCTGGAGTTGACTAAGCAGAAACATTTCGAAGCGTAATTATTAATAAGATTTTCTTGTATTATTAAAAACATCAAGATTAAAATACCTCGGTGGATATTTAGAGGCAGGGAAGTAGGACAGAGACTCTGCAGGTGTTTATTAAATCCATTTCCATGTCTATATCCACCCTCTGGGTGCTCCCTGTTTCCCTCTTTTACTGTCTACCCCGCGGGTACCTCTTTGGTTATTAAACCCTGGCCAGCATGATTTGTTGGCTTAATCAATATTCAGGTTAAACGATAATTTCTTTTAGCAGGAAGGAACTCTGTCACCCTTCTCGGTGTGTTGTGCCAGCACATTAAGGAACCAAAAAATTTTCCTGGGGTGTTAAAAGGAACATTCCTGAGACCATGCCTCAACGGGGACTGGAATAGCTCGTAGAGCTGGAGGGGTTATAACGTGCACAAAGTCTTGGCTATTGAGTCTTCCTCTTCCTCCTGAAGTTGCTGACACCTTAGAAAAGGCTTTGGTAGATGTAGGATTAAGAAATCACTGTGGCCTCAGTTCCTGATCCCCCATGGTTTCTCCACTGGGCTGTCTCCGCAGAGAACAGCCAAACCACCCAAACAAAGCTATCGGGGAGCTGCCTTTACTATGGACACCGAGACCCTGGTAAACTCGTGCACTAACATCTGAAACTCAACTGCCCCAAGACCTTCAGAAAAGGATATCATTATTTTTTTCTTGCTTCCTTTGAGCTTAGGCCAAAAGCCAAAGTCATAAATAGAAACAGTTATTCTGGGCTCAATATCACCTTTTGTGCAATGACAAAAATAATGTGTTGTTGAACTGTTTGGCATGACTGCCCAAGCATGTGACAAGAAGCTAATTACTTTTGAAGCCAAATCCACTCGAGAAAACAAGAATTCAACTTACAGCAACTCATATTTTGCCAATTTTGCTGTTCCAAATGTGTATTTTCTTTCTTTTTTTTCCTCTCTCTCCTGACATCCTTCCTGTCTTTCTTAAATACTAACGCATAGTTTGTAGCTGAACTTTCAGTCTCTACTGTCTCCCTCTCAGCTTTGCTCAGCCCATGTGATAACCAAATCCTTCCTGCGGAGTTGAGCTCTTTTTCCACCATCACACAGCACATTAATTCAATCAACACATTTGTTTGCAGCTGTCTTCCATCACCAACCCCACACCCGGCTCCTAAGAGAGGGAAAATTTCATTTTCCACTAATGAAGGTATAAAGTATGTAATTTTTTGTCCTTTGCTGCCCATAGAATTTTGCTTTATTTTACTGGGAAAACAAAAAAAAAATGCAATAAAATGCTTGGGCTGCTAGTTTGGGTCTTGGGGTAGGTGATCAAATCTGAGCTTCTTCAGAAAAAGAACAGCTTTCAGATTTTTAAGGAAGTTTAGCCAAATCCAACAGCGTCTTCTCAACACAAGCTGTTCATTCCTATATACCTGTAGTTCTTCTAGGGTAGGTACAGCTACTGATTTATTATGTGTGATCGTATTCGTGGCTTCTTCCATTGCTGCCCCAAAACCATACCCTGGTTTACTTTCGCCTATAAATGCTAAAGAAAAAACAAACAACGAAACCAAACCCAGAACAAAAACCTGACAAATGATCAAACAACCAAATCTCCTACTCAGAGGTCAACAAGAAGATTTGCTTTAAGTGATGCTCCCAAGACTGAGATGGCAAACACAGCGTGGGGATTTCTGTCCCTTGAAATTTGCTCTGCACCTGATATTTGGGAGGCATTTTCCTCTTTTTTTTCCCCTCACTCTACAGCTCTTGCTTCTAATGTTAAACACAGGCAGTAGCTTTGAAGTTTTTCCAAATGAAAATGCCAGAAAAGCCCTGGTTTTCCAGTCAGCCTGCCAACCCCAGCAATCATTAATTTTATGTGCTAATTTTAAAGCTGATTGGGTTTGTGTCTTTCACTTCAAAGGCAACTCCAGTGAAAAACCTAAAATATATTTAAAAGGTAGAAAATAATTCTGTTAAAATGTCCTTTTCTTGAAAGAGGAAAAAAAATCCATTCTTGTTACTTTAAGAAACATACATTTCCTCCCCGCAGCCTGCATAAGAGTTGCTTAAAGTTTTCATGCCAAATATTTGGTTTATTCCGAAGAAGCCTTAAAAAAAATTAAAAGAGTTAAATAAATCAGACTGAAAGTGTTTTCATTTGTTCCACTGGTGGCACTGTCGATTTTATTAGTGAAGTGTGCACATAACATGTGCAGAGCCATTATCTTTTTCAGTTACAAAACACTATTCATTAGATTAAATAAAATGACAGAGATTTTGGTCTGGTTCTGCCCTCAGATATTACACAGTCACTTGACTGGAGTGCAATTTTGACTGTTTTCCCAGCTCATCAGCACATTAAAACCAGCTGTGGGGCTCCATAAATTGTTTCAGCAGAACCCACTCAAAATATCTGTATTTTCCTCCTTCCCAGCCCAGCAAATGAAACTTGAGGTCATTATGGTAGTTTTAATTACGATTTGGTAGGGATGTCCTTCACTGAAATCCATAGTTCCATAAACAACAGGCTTCTTCTGTCATATTAGATTTCTTTATTTCAATTGTAAAGTCACAAAACCATGTGCTTTCCATTTTAGCTCCTGGACCCCCTGCTAAACTTATACACGTGAAGGAGTGGTGGCAAAGGGAGAGCAGGAGCCAGGAGTGTCCATGATCTTATTCCTGCTTGTGAAAAGATGTTTACTTATTCTGCAAACAATAAAAAGAAAACAAAAAAAGAGGAAAAAAAGAAAGAAAAAGAAAAGAAAAGAAAGAAAGAAAAAAAAAGAAAACAAAAAAAAGAAAACAAGAAAATCAAACCAAAGCTCATCAGACTGGGAGCAAAATCAGGCTGGTGTCAAGGTGGGTGCAAAGAGAGAGCTCCAGAGTGATAGGGGTTTATAAATGTCTAACAACTGCCTTAGCTGGGAGCTCGTACATGGCTCTGAAGTGGAACCAGCTGCCAGCTCCTGGCTCCCGCCGCCTCGCAGCAGAAGCTCTGGGACACGTCGGAGAAAAGTTCCCCAGTGCTGTAAACAATTACCAGGGTTTGGGTTTGGGTTTTTTTTTTTTTATTTGTTCCATTCTTTCAAAGTCCTCAGACTAGAGGAAAAGAGAAATTCGAAGGGCAATAGGAACAAATAATTGAAGAAGGGCTTCGCTTGGGTTTAGTTTGGTCTCGACTGAGTTAAACCCAAGAGGTTCCCACATCCTACTCCTGCATCTCACTAGTAGGGACATTTTAAGTCCCATCTCAATCTGGGGTAGCATTTAGGCTGTATTTCAGCAGAGCCTTTCAGCACGTGCTTCAATCTTAAGCACACGATTTATTCTGTTGACTGCAAGCCGAGTCTATCAGTAGGTGACACAAAATCCAGATAAACACTGATTTTCCTTTTTTTCAGTAACTCTCAAATCGTTCAGGGCCCATAATCTAAAGATGTCATTATACTGGGTTATTGTTTCTACCACGTTTCAGTGTGCTGGACACAACCAACCAGGTAAAGCTCTGCTGAGATTGGTTCTTCCAATACAGAGAACGCTGGAAAAACATACTGACAAACAATGATCTCAAACATTGCCCAGCCATTTAGTGCACTGCATTTAGAAGATTTTTGAGCTGGAGAAGGGACATTTTGGGCAGGCATGAAATATATTTGTGAAAGTTCCTGTGGAAACCTGAGAAGGTGGTTTCGCACTGACGAGTTCACAGAGTTGGCTTGACCTCGTACCGATTCCCTTATAGCTCCACATAAACACTTCAATTATCTCATCACGGGCTGGAAACTATCTAATGAAGGAGACATTTGTTTCTACCCCACCATCAACCGTTGCTTGTGATAAAGAATTCCGTGTTTGTCGGATGAAGAGTTTCTGAGACCAAATTTCAGTTCGGGAAATAGCACAAAACGTAAAGCTTCTCGGAGGGCAAACAAGTTCACTGAAATCAAAGCCAGGAACAAACCAAAGCAGTGGAAATTCCACTTGAAAATGTTAGACCGGTTCCCTGCCTTTTGTTGACAGTCGGATTTTGGAAAAGAACAATTAGTGTAATAGGTTCTGGGAGCTACTGAGCCAGAAACTGAGAAAAATGGAAACCAAGAGAAACAGCTGAAATATCTTCTCGTTCTCATTTAGATTGCGGTTAGAGCAGCTGAATGGCTGTTTTTTCTGGTCCACTTGTGGAATACTGAAAACTGGGGAGGGGAGGAATTGTCCCAAGTCGACCTCATGGAACAAAAGGGAAAAACCGTGGGACAAAAAGAAAAGGGAAGAAAAAAAAAGAAAAAAAGAAAAAAAAAAGATTTTCTTTGGAGAACGGAGAAGCGAGCAGCATTTTCTGTTGGGACAGATCGATGGCTTTGCTCAAGCCCGAAATTAGATTATGTATTTTCTTTACAGACTATTTTTAGAGGGGAGGCGGGAGAGATACGCTCGGTTGTATAAGGAAAATTGAAGGATATTCCAGGAAGAAAAATCACACCACTTTGGACTGAAATGCAGAATTTTTCAGAGAAGTTTAGGGGAAAAAAAAAAAAGAACAAGAAAAAAGAGAAAGCTTTCTGATTCAAACTTGTTGAAATACTGCTTTCTCTCTCTTTTTTTTTTTCATTTCTTTGGCAATTCTATTTTCATGGGGAAAATATGAAAGTATTTGACATAGGTTTGCAAAACAACCAAATCAACCTGTTTTGAAGGGAAGAAAAGAAAGCGTTGCACAACACAAGGGATGGGTGGTAGGTCTTGAGCCCCAGCACGTCGTGGCAGAGCCCTGCTGCCACGCTCAGCCCAGCGTGGGTTCTGCCCCAGGCTAGATTTTTCCTGGAACCAAGGCACAGAGATCCTCTTCCACCTGCAAACATGAGACAGGGGGGCTGTGAAGAGCCCAGGAGCACACTGCCACCAGCCCAAGGCAGAATAAAGCAAACACCCACAAGGTGCTGCAGGTGAAGAGAAATGTAAGATTTGGAGGGCGGGGATGAGACCCGAGTGAGATCAGTCATCGGATCCCTCCAAAGAGCCAGGGGAGGAAAGGCAGATACAAACCAATTCCAGCCAGCCAGGTGCTGGTGCCACGAAGCCAAGCGATGACGACATCTGCCTTTCGAAGCACGGAGATTTGTTACCTGCCAAGTTGCTGGATGCCTGCACTCCCATTCCAGGGGCCTAGGCAAGATATTGAGACTATAAAACCCTTCCAGACCATCAGACCTTCAAAGGTATTACTCAAAAGTGGTTTGGGATGTGCTGTATCTTTCTAATACTGGATTCCTATAGGACAGGATTTTCCCACTATGGGGACAGGTTTCCAAGAGACATCATTTGCTCTAAAGCATCAGTAGATGGGGAGTGTTGAGCTGATGTGTCTGTGTCAACAGGTGGTTTCCCAGCATGGAGACCTGCAAGGGGTAGCATTTAGCTTTCGGTGTTTCACCCAGACTAGTTGTAATCAACGTCCATCAATTATTCATTGTAAGTAACGTGTTTTTTTTTTAAAGGATGGAAGATACAGCTTTCTCAGGCCCAGATGATGGAACCCAGCTTTCACCACCCTCTTGCTTTACAAAACCCCTCAAATCTGGTGCTCACGAGCAAAACCCACATTTCCAGCCCACCGTGCTGGCCCTCTACATAGCTGAAAGTTGCTCCCTGCGGGTTTGCTTTTCCAGCTGCCCTGGGAGGACCTGCTCCTCCCCACATCAGTGTAGGGCTAAGACTCCCCTATGTCCCAAAGCATCTAAACTCTCTTAAAAAAGCAGGACTTGCTTGAACAAGTTTGAAAAGTCCCCTTGGTGTATTATTGACCAAGCAGGAGATATTTACACCATTGATGTGAGCAATGCTAGGAAAAAACCCTACAGGGAAGAGCAGAGTCCTCCCTCCACAGAAACTCCAGCTGACTTTGAGGGCACTAAGAATACCTCTTGTGGCATGAGGAGAGGAATCCAGACATGATCTTCCCTGAAGCCTTCACTCCTGACTAACAGGAATTACGCTATGTTTCCAAGTGGTGGTTACCCCCTGAGCTGCTAAAACTGTCTCGGATAACGGAGTTAGCAAAGGTCCACGGATAACACCAGGGACATACCAGTGGGGCCAGACCTCCCTGCAGCTGCTGCTGTCCCCTGATCCGAGTTGTCTGCTTTCTGCTCTCTGGACACCTGTAACTTCAGCCCTCGATGCTGAAATGGGGGTTGCTGCAAAGAGGGACATTTCGCAGTGGAGAAGTGCCAAACCAAGACCTTCACAGCGCTAACAAACGGAGAATTCAGACACTTTCTGGTTCTCACGGTGGGGTTAGACACAGCTGTGCTCAGACCGGATCTTGGGCCAAGGACTTTAAAGCTATTTAGATACTTTGGCCTTCCTGCATCTTTGAAAAGGTTGTCAAGGCATTCTGTAAAACAGCTGAAACGACTTATTAAATTCTGCAGAAAGCTCCCGAATTTCAAACGGGCTATTTTGTGTGCATTAAATGGGTTTGACACTGATTTCCCCTGCACTCAATCCCGGCTGACAGCACTAAGCTGACACCGTGAGGAGATGCGTTTACTGGGTGCACTGAAATCATCTGTTGGGGCGTCCATTGCTGATGCGGTTTTACATCTCTTCCCTCCTGACCAGAGTCCCGAGGTACATACTCCAGCCAACCATCCTGATGGCTCCAGTGTCTTATGAGGTCATCATGCAACAATTGCAACACCGTAGTTTGGTGAAGCTGAAACGGAGGCAAAGTCACACGCTCAGGAGCGAGTTTCTTCTTTCATTTGGAGAAGGGAGGGGCACAGAACTGAGAAATCACAGACGTCTTCCAAAAGCAAGCAGTGATGGAGGGCGGAAGCAGGGAAAGGGGTGCATGGATCAAGGAGCAAGGTCTGAGGGTTGTTCCCACTCACCACTTCAGCGGAGTGCTGGGAACAGCTGGTGCCATGCTTGGGAACTTCACCCTGGGAGCAGCTTCACACCCAGTGCCCCCAGCTGTGCATAGAAGGACCCTGGCTGGTGCAGAGCTAGACATGCCAACCCAGGAAATACCCCGAATGCTTGGCTACATGCTCTCCATTATATCTTCCCCACCTCATCGCTGCGGCATCTGTGGCCTGTTGCATCTGTGAACCACAGCCTTCTGCAGTGGTATTTCCAGGGACAGGAGATCATAGAATCGCCAGGGTTGGAAGGGACCTTAAAGATCATCTAGTTGCAACACATCTAGATGTGTCTTCACTCTGGCTCTCAGAAGACCAAAAAGCCAACGAGGCCAAAGACTGAAAGGGTAAACTGTACCCACAGAGGTGCCCCTGCTCCAACAGGAATTGAAGGCAGATTCACACAACTGCAAAAGATGGGAATCTAAGTTGCATGGACGGCTTGAGAGCCAGGGCAATAAAACAAAATTAAGCATTAAATGTTCCTAACAAAGGCAATCTGGGCTCACTGTGTTCTGTTTTTGTTACGTTTCCCCCCTGTTTTATACTGCTTTAACCTTTAGTTGTTGCTGTTGGAATCCTTATTGCGCCGTTCCACTTGTCATTCTTCTTATTTTTATTAGAGATGCTTTGGCAGAAGACTTATCAAAATGCGCTGAGCTTGTCAACAAACGTCATTAGCAACGAGCTGAGGCAGACAGTGTAAGCAGGGAAAGGGCATGGGAAAATATGCAGTATAAAATAATTTTGTACGTCGAAGAAACGAGGCAGAATAATAATGGCGAAGGACTTGCCGTAAATTATTTGGGCTGTTACAGAAGTTCCCACTGTTGAGTGATTTCTAGCCCAGCTTCAAAAGGTGTGTGCAAGGGAGCAGATGCTCTCCTGGAAGAAAATGGTGTAACTGCATCAGAACCAAGGGCCTGGCTACTCTGGGTGCAATGTCATCAGGTTGAGACAAGCTACTCTCCTCACCGGATAACGTTAAAATCTCCACTGACAAATTAAAGCCTAGATCTCCAGCTACTGGCAAAAGTGCAGCTGTATCAGTCTGTGCCCGAACCACGCTTTCTTCTGGGCTAACATTACCCACTGGTCTATCCGAGCGGCCCGCACGCTCAGCATCGTGCTGGGGTTTGATCTCAACGTGCCAAACTGTTAGCTACAGAGCTAAAAAGCTGCTCCTCTCTCAATCTCCTGCTTTGAAGTTCCCTCAAAGACATTTGCTTACTTAAGCTCATGCAAGAGAAGGTGAAGTCTGACCCCACCATCCACTGCTGGTGTCCACTTTCATAAGGGTATGGGAAGAAAAATAAATCACTGTAAAATGAACGTAAGAAAAGCCTTATGGTGTGCTTACCTAATTAGGTGTAAGGTTATATTGCAGGTTGCACTGGGCTGTACAAGAAGGGTTGGAATTCAGTAGGTTTAGGTTAAACAAAATAAATCATAAGGTCAACGGTAAGGTGAAAATAGAAAGGCAACCCACCCGCCCACCAGAGTACATCGGCAGCAAGCAAGAACGTGCACTCTTGGTACCCGAAAGGCCAGGGAAGCCATACGAGCCCGGAAGATTTAGTCCCTTCGGCCGCGATTGCTGATTACAGCTCTTTGGAGATCGGCTTCTGATAAGCAAATAGGTCAGCCTGCTCCTGGCCAAGGCTAACGGTCAAGCCAGGTTATTTAACCTCCTGCGCTTCCACGGGGCGCTGGAGCCGGACGGAGAGCTGGCACCAAGGGTGACCGAACACGGGCGAGCACAGCAACAGGAACAGGGGTGAAGCTCCAATGGAGGCAACACCCCCGACCCTCGCGGCCGCACCGGCCCGGAGGGAGCAGGGGCTGGTGGCTCCTGACGCATCGTAAAAGCTGCTGGCTGCAGCTCGCAGGGAGGGACGGAGCAGGGGGAAGGTACGAGGAGGGGAAACTTGGAAGCAAAAACTTACTAGAATTTAAACCATTTTGAGTGAACACGCTGTTCATCTCTTCGGCATCCCGCTAAGCGCGACAGGCTCCAGCGAGCTTGCTAGATCCCATGTGGGGGCTCAAACACCTCAGATACGGAGCTGAAGACAGTGTCCTCCACGGGGCAGGAAACTACGGCCTTGTGCAAGGAGCTCTCAAGTACGTGTAAGGAACAGGGGAGCAAACCAGTGCTGCGAGCCCTGATGGAAGCTAACGTGGTTTCATTGGGCTGAACTGAGGCTGTACGTCTTTCACAGCCTGTTTTGCCTCAGGGAGCATTTTTACGGCCAAAATAATACGCGCCATATGGGAAAGCCCCACAGAAATTAATAGGAGTGCAACCAGTAGGATTGGAGAGAAATGAAATAATCTATGGAAATGGCTGTGTAATCTTTAAAGTTTGATAGAGAACGATCCCCTCTTGCAAAGACATTTTAAGACATTCTATAGAACGGCTATGATGTAATTCGCTTTTAAATTCTATTCAAAAAGCTCCAAAGCCTGAGAATGGTTATTGTTTTCTTATTAAATTCTGTATGACTTTTCCATAAAGAAAGAGCTGGTATTCTCATAATATCTCCACTATCCAGATCTGGAGGAATACAAGACCACTGGATTTAATTATATCAGGCACATGAACGTCTTCCAAACCATTACATGTATCTGTATGCATGAAAACACTCATTCAAACAAATCAGGTGCCATTGGAATCAAGGGTTGAACCCGCTCCGCTGGGACCAGCTACTGAAACAACTACAATGACTGACACGCTTTTAAAGGCCACAGAAGGGAATGGCCTGGAAAGCCCTTACAAAATGGTTTTGGAGGTGGAAAAATACCAATGCATTGAGATGGAAACTGTTTGGAGGAACACGGTGGGATTGCTCCCACTTCTTCTGCAAAGAGGAATTCTCGGTCATGCACAGAAAGGGAGTATGTGCTCGCCCCAGTCCAGAGCATCCTGTGGCCTGGGGTGGGGAGGCCAGCTGGGATGTGAAAGGCAGAGCCTTTAGAGCTGGGAATTGTGCCTGGAGTGCTGGCAGCCTGAGTGTTTCCCTCACCAGGGGACTGTAAGGTATTTGTTCTTCTCCTTTCTCTCTCCCACTCATTCATTTCAAATGAGACCTATTGGTTCACACTGAGATCGAGAGGCAAAAACAACCCCGCAATCACAAAGTACCGTTGTGAGACAGAAGAACTGGGTTTTACCCAGCTTTGCTCAAAAATAATATAAAAAATTAAGGGAAGAGGTGAGGGTGGCTGCCCAGAGCCTGCCCACAGGTCACGAGGGGGCTGCACACCAGTGGAGCATGCCTGGGATTCCTCCGCCACGATCCCAGCCAGGGGGACGTTGCTCAATGTTGTGAAACACAAGAGGAAAAAAAAAAGTCCTATTGGAGTAATAAATGAAAGCAAAAGTGCTCTCTCTAAGGGGGATGGGAGCAGGGGAAATCTCAGTGTGTGGTAGACCGGTGCGAAATGCATCTGGGAATCCTTTCTGCACTGGAGGAAAAAAGGACATAAATAGATGCAAAAAAATCTTACGGCTGGCTGGCAGAGTACGCACGGACGTGTCGGTAGGGAGCTCCGACCCCTGATTTAGTGAAGTACTTTAGTGTAGGTTTAATTTTCTGCCTGTTATACAAAACCGGGTGATAGACAACTAATGAAAATAACTGGTGCTGATCTAAAAATTTAAAAATCACAAAAAAGAAATGGTGAAGAAAGATACATATTTCTTTTTAAGATTTCTCGGGAACGTTCTTGTTTAAAAATAAAAAGCACTTCAATATTTTTCAAAGACAATTCCGAATTTGAATTTCCTATTAAACTCAACTCCTCTTCCTAAAGGAACCCAGAAAAAATATCCAGCAAATTGATGTCCCTGGAAAATGCCTGGTTTTGCCACTTTTCTTCAGCACAAACATATGGCTGTGGATCTCCTGGCAAGTGTCAGGCTCATATCAATACAGTCCCTCCAAATGACAGAAACAACAACCCCATCGTCCGTATGAAAAATCTCAACATGAACCTTCCACATCTACTCCCCACACGTGGTGAATTTGCCTCAACTTGGCTTTTATTACTCGGTTCAAATGATGGTCCCCAAGGTGGACCAAATTTCAAACAAGTCTTGGCTGTGCTGCAAGGGAGCAAGGGCCACTTTATAGCTTCAGGTGCAAAGACTCCACGACTTTCTTTTTCACATAAATTTGATGAAGTTAAAATGTGACAATTTCAGCCACACTGTGGGAATCTTCTCAAATCTCTGCCTTCTCCAAGGCCACCTGTCAGAGAATCACACCCTGAGCCTTTAGGCTGCTGTGATTTATAGTCTATTATTTTATTGGACATCAGGAAAGACCACGGTTAAAAAATGAATAGTATATCAT
Organism: Actenoides lindsayi; assembly: GCA_025331215.1. Lineage (NCBI taxonomy): Eukaryota > Metazoa > Chordata > Aves > Coraciiformes > Alcedinidae > Actenoides > Actenoides lindsayi. The sequence continues at coordinate 39,273 of WTSP01016033.1, forward strand.
CAAGGCAAAAGTTTTCCTTTGGTAATTGTGTTCAGCTGTCTTTTCAACAAAGGCAGTACAGGGAGAGGCAGCAATTTTGCTATATCAGCCTGAATCTTAATTCAAAATGTAAAATAAATGCTTCTTGTTTGGGAACAGAGAGGGCAGAAGAAAGCCAGCAGTTGTTTTTCTTTATCCGATAGTCATCAGAAGTGAAAAATCCTGGTTTACATTCTGGATTTCATCACCTCTGCAGACTCCCTGATCAAGCTGCCATCACTGAGGCTGGCACACGTGGTGCTGCCCGAGAAATGCCCCACAGAAAACAAATGTTCATCTGGGGAAGGGTCAGCCTCTTTGATGACCCTCTCGTGGGACGGGAGATACTGTTATATGCAAAGCAAGCTGCTGTAGGCACAAAGAAACCTTGGAAATCAGACTGCTCCAGTTCTTTGGAAGGATGTTAAATGCTCCCAAACTTGAAAGAACAAGCCACGCTCAGAGCTGATCCATCCTCCTCAGTGGTCTGCAATTCCATTAGCCCTGAGGTAGGGTGCTGGAGCAACCATCTAACAGTATTTGTCAGCCTGGGGAATCTCGTGCAAGCGCAAATGGATTTTGGCTTCCCCCTCCCACGAGTGACCTTCTCAGAGGCAGTGGCAGCTGCCTGGGATCTGCTCTTTGCTGGCAGAACGTGCCCCAGGTGGCACCATCTGCACCACCAAGTCCAACCCAAACAGCTCATGTCCAGCTGCAGGGCCGGGCTGGCAATGGGACAGTGACTCCAAGGAGGGGGTGAAGAGAGGCTCACACACTGACGCCTTTGTGGAGGAGCAACGGTCCATAATTAGCACCTGTAGGCAACTCCCAGCCCCTGCAATAAACACAAATATGTCTCCTGGCATGGCCAGCTAGGAAAACATGAGCTGAAAAAGCCCCCGGTGCCGGAGACATTCCACTGTATGCCTGCCACTGCTGCGTCCAGGCCGGTGCACG